>CABFOV010006090.1:9356-37285 GCA_902141375.1 Timema poppense | reverse complement strand
TTAGAGAAGAGTCAAGAGAGGCTTATGATAAAGGTTTAAATGAAGGTAAACATGAAAATGATATAGATGAAATTATGAATGGAAATATAAATAATCAAACACAAATTTAGGGTAGAGAAAATCAACCAGAGAAAAATGAAAACATGCTAGACTTAGTAATGATAATTTTGTGTATAGTAATATTGTTTATGTGAACTATGTAAATGCGAAAAATTGCGATGCGATGAATAGTTATGATTCTAAAAATTGGAAAAATGCAATGGATAAGGAAATTAGTTGCTTAGCTAAAAATAACACATGGATGTCTGTTATTAAACCAAAAGATAAAAAAATACTAGATTTAAAATGGGTTTATACAAAAAAGCTAATAATGTTTATAAAGCTAGGTTAGTAGTTAGAGAATACCAGCAGAATGATTTAATTGATGATATATATTCTCCAGTAGCAAGAATGCAAATGTTAAAAAATACATTATCATATTGTTGTCAGAATAATTTAATTATTCAGCAAATGAATGTAGAAACAGCATTTTTGAATGGAAAAGTTAAATCAGAAGTTTATGTTAAACAACCACGAGGTTATGAGGATGATACGGATAAAGTACTAAAGTTGGATAAAGCATTGTATGTATTGAGAGAAAGCCCAAGACTTTGGTATGAGTGTTTCAATACTTATTTGAAAATTTTAGGTTTTGTAAGATGCGAGAATGACTTGCTTGTATATGTTAAACGATAGGAACAATCATAATGACTATTTAATTTTGTTTGTAGATGATTTGCTCATTTGTTGTAGAGATAGAACTAAGTTAATTTTCATTAAAAATTTATTGTTTAAAGGATTTCAGATGAAAGATTTCGGTTAAATAAAAACTTATTTAGGTATTAATATAAATTATTGTGATAAAGAATAAAATGACTTTGGATCAAAGAGATTATATCTTATCTTTAGCAAGGAAATATGGAATTGAAAATTCTAAATTGTATGCTACTCTGATGGAACAAAATTTTAAATTTTAAACCGCACAATCAGCATGTGATGAAATCAAGTATAGAAATATAATTGGAGCTCTTTAGTATATTAGTTCCAATACAAGACCTGATATAAGTTTCAACGTAAATTATTTAAGTGGATTTCAAAGTTCTTATGATAATACTCATAAATATGCTGTGAGAATAATTAAGTATTTAGTTTTGACCAAATATTTAAACTTAACCTGTAATAGAAATGTTAATGCAGAGATCTTAAACTGTTACATAGATGCTGATTGGGCAGGTGATATTATTGACAGAAAATCGACAACAGGATATGTTATTAAAATGTATGGAAATGTGATTTTTTGGAAATCTAAGAGACAAAGTAGTGTAACAAAATCATCCACATCAGCTGAGTATGTTGCAATGTCTGAGTGTGTTAGTGAATTAAAAGTTGTGAAAGATATTTTGCTAGATCTTAATATTGAAATTTGTGACCCGATAAAAATGTCTGAAGATAATTCTGGTGCAATAAATATAGCTAAATATGGTAATTTTACAAAATATTCAAAGTATATAAACACACATTATCATTTTGTAAACGAGAATTATGTTAAAGGAGAAATATATAATGTCAAAATGATTTTGATGAAATTGTGGCTGATATTTTTACCAAGCCATTAGGTCAAAATAAGTTTGAAAAATTCAGATATGAAATGAATGTGATATTAATTGGTTTATGATTAAGGTTGGACTGTAATATAAATTTAAGGAGGTGTGTTAAAATATAGGTAAACTTATCTTTTCAACAAATGTCTATGTAATGACACTAATGACACTAATGACATGTGATGCGCAGGTGTATGTGCAGTGAATGTAATACTGTTTGTGTGTGTGTGTGAGTTATTAGTCAGATGAATGTTGCTGCACACATACACTTAAGTTGTCTAGTGTAAGAGTATAGATTGCTTATTTGTTTTAACTAAACAATTGTAATAGATTATGATAAGCTTTAATTAAAATACCTTTCAAACAAATAACACGCGATTGTAAATTTGTTAAATTCTTTCAGACATAACTTTGAAAATGTAAATATATAAGGATTTAGAACTTGAGCCAATAGTCACAAATTCTAATCATTTTATAGCAATTATAACTTTGTTTATTGTGTGCTGTGAAATGTTATAGCTCCTGCTTCCAGCTGGTGGGAAAAGAGAGCTATGATTTGAATGACATGCAATCTCTGCTCCAGGATCCTAACAATTCCGAACTTGACCAGATTTATATCAAATACAATGTGCAAGCTGTTCAGGTAATTTTCAAATAAAATATTAAGAATCAAATGTCCAAGCTTTAAATCAAGTATCTAAAAATAAAATGGAGATGGGGAAATAGGTTTCCCAGTTGCATGACATTAGAAACCAATAAGATATCAATCTTGTTAATTTGTTAATCCTTCTACTGTAAATATTTAAGAGCGTGGAATCTTACAAAGCCTTAAAAATAATGATCATACATGGTTTTTGTCATTTTGAAAAACACGTTCGATTATTTTGAAATGCATCTATACACAATTACTATATTTCTGGAGGATAATACAAAAGAATGACAATTTGGTAGAGTAGGTCTATGTTTTTGTAAAAAAAAAGTTTAAACTATTCAATTATTTCTATATAGCCTATTTCATAATAAAATTTGAGCATAAAACTGACAATCTAACTTATTTTAGATAAAAACTAGAGATGGGCCACTCGAATCTTCGAATCCACCGAATCCTGACAAGTATTCGAGATTCGACGATTTGGTGTTTTACTGGATTTGATGATCGAATCTTTCACCTCTTAAACAAAGCATAATATTTTGAATTCAAAAATTACTTGGTTAGGCCTGCTTGAAAAAGCANCATAATATTTTGAATTCAAAAATTACTTGGTTAGGCCTGCTTGAAAAAGCACAACTTAATCCATAATATTTATTTTGGGACTCGACCATTTCGGCGCATGCTCACTTCTAAAACTTTCACCTCACGAACAATCTTGTAAATATTTTAATGAACACATTAAAACTCTTCAAAAACTGAAAATCTAAACTAGAATTACAAATAAACTCGAAATAAATTAAACAAATTATGGCTTTTTTTTAAACAGAAATAAGAACACATTACGCATGATACAAAGTCAGCCGCCATTACACACGATATAAAGTCAGCCACCATGACGTATATTATGTTTAATCGCCCGAATGATAATTAAAATAAAGATACTGTTAATTCTTACTACCTAACTGGTTTTAATTATCTACAACTATGCATAGAACCCCAATTTATTGCATACGATCCTTAAGTTAGACATTTTGTTGGGTTTCATGAAAAATAAATACTGTCAAGTCAGACACCAATAAAACTTTATTTATCCCTACCGGCATATATATTGTATATCGATTGTTTGTTTAAAATCGATTCAGATAATCTGATCACTTAGTAAGCGCTCTCGAGTTTTAAGAATCAAATAACGACTTGTTAATCCATTATTTATTTTTAAATTGACTTTAAATTAGTTTTTATTATTTTAAAAAATATGTTATTGAAGTAATTGTAGAAATATTTCAAACGTAGTCCTGCCTTATAAAATGGGAATGAACATATTGTAGTTGAAAATATGTTCTTGTTTTAAATAGAATGTATTCGCAGAAATAGATATATCACAAAAATCGAATATATTTGTTTTCTACGCGAAAATAGATATTGGATATGTAAGAAATTGATAATAAAACATACTTAGGCATTATTGAGTTCACTATTTCCAGTGTATGTTTAATTGTTAAGCATGTTGTTTTAGTCGTTAATAAAAATATCCATTTGTATTTTTATTTTTGCTATCTTTATATAATAAAATCTCCTTTAATGATGATTAAATTTGATCAAAGGGTAACTAGGCCTAATCTGTTTATTTCACATGTTTTTTAGAAACTTAACTCATTCTAACAACACTTTTAAAAATAACTAAAAGACACTCAAATTTTGATTGATTTAATTTTTAAACAATAATATGAGTCTAGATTGATTAATTTGGCTGGATTTTAACCTGTATTTTATGAGGGGTGGTTGGGGTTGATTAAAATTGAGAGCATGATTGAAATAAATCTTAATTCACAGTTTAGGCCTATATTGTGTAATGTAGGTCTATTTGTAAATCATTAAAATTTATAAAGATTTTTAGGATTCGAGATTCGAAAATAAAATGTAGATTCGGATTCGAGAAATAATGGATTCAACCCATCTCTAATAAAAACAATAAAAAATATTCCTTTTCTTTATATATACATATATATACACAAGAAAAGGTTATTTTTAATTGATTTCAAACTACATTTTGATTTTTTTTTAAATTTATGACTTGTAATTGAGAAATATGTGTTGATTTTTAACTAAATACTTTGTATAAATATAAGAATGTCATAAATAATAGGTTTTCTTTCTAGTATATGTATAAAAATAACTAGCATTTTGTCATATTACACATAAAATAAAATGTATAGAGTATTTATATACCTAGCATATATTGTATATTTGTTAGAACTTTTATATTATATATCACTAATTATTGGATGGAAAAATATTTTTTAGTCAAAATATTTATTTAAAAATGACACTAGGATAATACTCAGAACCTTTGAATAAGAATGCAAGGTGTTACCACTGAGTTAACAAAGTTAATTCCATGCCCAGAACTACATATCACTTATCAGATTAAGGTAAAGCCTGTGATATATGTATGAGATCATCAGCTAGTTAATAGCTATCAAAAACACACCTATGTTGGTTCATGGTATGTTCTTTAACTGCCTGTTGTACAAGTTTTAATCAAAGCTGACCACGAGTCACCGTGGCTGTGTCTCTAATAGCAGCTAACAAACTAATTTTTTCATCATAGACTTCACCTTAAACTAATAGATATGGATGACCTTAGGCACTGGAAAACCTGGATAGCTCAGTTGAAGAGTATCAGTTGCTGAGCCTGAGTTTAATTCCAATGTCCATATGCCATTTCAACATACATTTAAATTAATATTTGTGAACAACAATCATCCATACCAAGTGTTAATTTCAATTTATTATATATATTATAATTACAATATTTGTATAAAGATCTTGGATTCACCCATGCATGAAATTAATTCATGGTTGAACAATAAATTACTTATTGAAAAGAAACTCTTGGTCAAAACCTATTGGAGTCAACAAAGGTTTATTTTAATTTTAGTATTTTTATGCCTTTTGTGAAATCATTTCATATTATGTAGCCTAATTAGTAACATTGTAAAATCTAGCCAATATAAAATAAAGAATTTAATAAATAATCCGATTATTTTATTTTTTACCAATCAATTCAAACAATAATTTAGCTCAAAATTATTATTTAACTATTCAGTGAATTGATTATTTCTGTGTGCTCTTCATTTACCCTGAAAATTATATTGTACCTTATAAGATAAGGCCTTATTATGGATTGTCAAGGCAAGAAAAGACACAGTAGACTTGTAAAATGCTAAAACTTTATCTAATTAATCATTGGTGTTGTACTATTGCAGCGTTGTGCTCTAACTATTGCCAAAGCAGAGGCATCCTGGACACAGCTATGGGTGCTTGTGTTAGCAGCTTTTATTGGCATAGCTGCATTTGGTGCTGGCATTACAACATGTTGCCTGTACAGCGGGTAGGTATTTTCAGCAATTGACACTAATATTATTTTCAAAGTCACACTTCTATTAATGAACGGAAAAATCCTGTTTTTGTTAAATGAATATTAATTCAAATGTGTCTAGTCTATGACAGGGCTAGATGAGGATTAGGATTGAAAAATTAATCTGAAGTTTCCCTTTTTTGTTTATTTTTTTTATAGTGCTATAGCTCTTAAATGGTCATTTAGGCTATCCACCATACACACTAATTTAAAGTCACAAGACAAAGAAGATACATTTTAAAGAAATGCATAAAAATGTTAATAGAATGCAAAACAGAGTGAGTTTTAGGTTAGATTATTTTTTCGACATTTTGACCATCGGACATGGTATGTAGTTACATTAACCTAGCAAGCCATAAAACATTTAAAATGTATAGTTGAACAAACAAAAATTATATATTCTTATTTCTGGAAACACCTTCTTTTAAGATTCTTAAATTTAATTAGTATATTTTTATTTTACATTGAATGGCCTTATGCTGATTTGGTCATTTACTCTAAAGTATTGCATGTAATCAGTAAGGAGCGGATTCTTGGCCACCAAAAATGTTTAAAATAGGCAGGTAAATAGACATTAAAGTATGTAATATATGCACCAGAATAACAGGGGTGAAAACTGGTCAGTAAAGTCAGTAAAAGTCTGTTTTTTCATAGGGTTCAGTAATGTGTCAGTTTTTTTTGTTTTTTTTCTAATTGGTCAATAAATATTTTTTTGTCAGCAATTTGTGATTTTGTGGTTTTTGTTACTGCATTTTGGGTAAAATATGAATACTTTCCAGTAAGACAACATATTTTTTCAGTTCAACTCAAGATAAGACCTTTTTTTTTTCTCATTTTTCCTAACCTTTTAATAATTATTACAATTTTGACAAATTGGCCCAATGATGAAAATGTTTCTTGAGCATTCTGAAAAGGAAAAGCTATTTTTAATGGGGGCAAAAAAAATGTCATAGCAGTCTGCAAACACCTTTTACTCCAGTCATCTTAGGACAAGCATATCCTCAGATATCTTCACTGTTTAGCTCCAGCACGAGCCAAAGAAGGAACCCATAAGGATATAATGAAAATATTAGCAGCACTCTCAATGTATATTCCACTGGACATGATTGTGGATGAATGGAAATTTCTTGGACTCAAAGACGAAGCTGCCAGTGAAACTTTCCGCATAGATACATACTGGAATCAGTTCTTTGAAAAAACAAAACCATTCAGAGATTCTAAATACCCACTGGTTACCAAGGTGGTAAAAGCAGTATTATTGCTATTGCATGGTAGTGTGGACATATAAAGAAGGTTTTCAAAATCTGGATGTATTTTGACTGATGAAAGGGCCAGCATATCAGAAAACTTTGAATGCTCTACTGCTGCCAGAGGAAACTATCATGTATATGAAAACAAAGTATATCATGTTACTATCACACAGGATCTTTTACAAATGGCAAGGGCAGTTCATGTTCATTACAAGAAATTCTGTAATGAAAAGTGTGCCATTAAAGAAAAGGAGCAAAATGAAATGAATGAAAGGGAAAAGGCAGAGGAGCTAGAGGGCTTTAAGGAGATAGACAGTGAAAAGGATTTAAGAGAAATCAATACTGAAAAAGCTGAGAGAAGAAGAGAAAATGATTGCTCAAACTTTGCTTAGTGATGCAACCAAACATATTAATGAAGGCTGCTGAGAAAAAGGACATGGTGGGTTAAAACACAGTGCAGATCATGCTAGAAGGAGTGGAGAAATCAATGGAAGAAGAGGACAAGAAAAAATTAGATGCAGTGCAGAAAACTCTTGAAAAACGAAAGAGTTCGTTAAAAAAAAAAATTCAGCAAAATATTATGGACCAAGTAAAAGTTAAGTCAAGTCTTTCATTACATTAATGTTTTGTTCTCATGTTTATTTTATGTGTACTTTTAAATATGTTTTGCTGTTTCATTACTATTCTATTATTGTTAAAAGGGATTTCCCCCCCTTATTTAATTTTTAGTATAGTATTAAGAACTTTATAAAATAGATTATTATTTTTTCAATAAAAAAGGTGTGCGATGGCTGGCTATGAGGTTGGTGGAGGCCAGATAATTATTTAAAAAAATGTTTTTAATGAATCCCAGTTGTACTTTTAAAACTTTAATTTATTGATAGGCTCCAATTTAATTTGTCAATATTTGCTAATTTTTTGTGTTTTTACTACCAACTATCTTTTTACTAACAGCCAATTCACATTGTTGTTTTTTATATACCACAACTCATCTTCTTGGCTGTATGCATATGTTTTACTAATTACAATAATATGTTAGGGGTTAGGAAGGTTGAATTTAAAGGAAGTGTATCTGCACTAGTTTGGAGGGAGAGTAAAATCCAATTAGTAAAAAAACACCTTAAGTACACTGGACTAAAATTCGAATCTCGATCTCCCCTTCATCAACAGTCCAGTCTACTGCAAGAGTTTCGCCAACCCATTCAACAATGGAAGCAGGTCACATGATGTAAATCACTATGTAGTTTTCTAGATTTTAAGTAGTAAATAGGTTATAGTTTCATATAGAAAGTTTTTTATAATTTTAAAAGCTGAGTTCTACTTCACACTATGTCAAGGGACAAAATTTCAAATTTGCTGTTTCCGAAGAGGTTGAACTTTTCTCCTGCAATGGCATGTTGTTCTATCACTGCTTCTATTTTTCTCCACCCAATTTACGCTCATTGGAATCCACTCAACACATATTGATTTTCAAATATGCTCTCTACAACACTTATTTACACTTTAGGGGTACATCTCTTTTCCATAGTAGGTGTCTTGCACAAATGTAGAAAACCTCTCGCTGCTACCCCCTTTTGCCTCAATCACATTATCAAGACACTTTATAGGCTATTTGCTTCTTTTGAATCCACTTCACCCATTTCTCTCACCTTTCTCGGTCTTGTTCTCTGCCTTTGTCATCACCATCACTTCACTCCATACTAAATTTAATTCCAAACTTTTTCACATCCTCATTCCAATCCTGCATCTGTTCCTGTATTTCCTATTCCTTTTCCTCCCATTCCATCAAGTCATCTGCAAACACCATTGCTTTCATTTTCTTCTTATCCAGTTTCCCTGCCACTCTATTTATGGTCATTTCCATCACCAATACAAATATTAGTAATGGTGAGAGGACACTCCCTTGTTTGACTAAGTTTTTTAATTGTAACCACCTTCTTTCTGTCTTTACACAACTCACATTATTATCATACATATTCCATAATTTCCTAGCCACTACTCTTTTTACTCCGGCCTCCTCCATTTCTTTCCATACTTTCTGCCTATCCACACTATCATATTATTTTTCTACATCCATAAATGACATTACCAGATCTCTTTTCTGTCAACTGTCTAATTACAAATATTAAATTTCTGAACCCATGTTGTTCCTCGCTCCATCTTCCCTTCATGCTTTTCTTCATTCTACTTTACAGATTCTTTTTCGTACATTTTTCACATTGACACATCATTGTTATGCCTCTATAATTTTTGCACCTCTTCCTATCCTCCCCTTTTTTTATTTTTAGCACCGCGTTTTACTACCTGTTCAGGTTATACTCTTATATACTAATTACACTAATGGGTTAGGGATTAGTAAGGCTTAATCTAGAGGAAATACACCCACATTTGCGTGGAGGCAGAGTGGAAAACCATTTATGAAAAAATCACCATCAGTGTACCTGTCTCGGATTGAACCCCGATCTGCCCCCACCCCCTCTGTCTTCCACAGTCTAGTCCAACACAAGATTAGCGTGTTAGACCACGCGGCCACTGAAGCGCGTATTCCCTTTCTTGAGTATTGGTAATACAATACCTTTAATCCAATTTTCTGAGACTTTCTTTTCTCTTCAGACTGCCCTTACTACGCCATACTACCACTGTAGACACATTTCTCCTGCTGCCATTATCATTTCAACCGTGAGTTTGGCCACTCCTGGCGCCTTTTCCTTCCTCATCCTTTCAAGGCCTCTTCCACTTTATTCCATGTTACGTCTGCTACTTCCTCCTCCATCTCTCCATCCATTTCTTCTTCTTTCTCCTGTACCAATCGTTCCCCCTCCGGGTTAAAAAATCTCTCAAAATATGATTTCCACAGCTTCTTTACCTTCTCATACCCCTCCATTTTCCTTCCTTTTTCATCCATCATTTTGACCTCTTTCCTCTTTTCCCTCCTCCTTTGCTCACTTGACTACACAATAGTTTCTTGCTCCCTTCCACATCCCTCTGTAGTACTTTTGTCCACTCTTCCATCTATGTTTTTCTCCCTTCTCTATCTTCTTTGCATTTCTCTTTTCCTCCCTATACTTATCTTTTGCCTTTTTGTGAACCATTCTCTATATTGCTCTGTTCTTAGCATTCACTGCTTCCTTTACCTTTTTGTTCCACCGTGGAGTTCCTTTCCATATTCACTTTCTGCTCATTCTTCCTCATATCTCCTCTGCCGCTTCTACCGTGCACTTTTTGAACTTTTGTCACTCCTTTTCTCCTTTTATATCATCCTTTGAAATCCTCCGATAGCGCCTCTTTTAGTCTTGCTGTAAAGTTCATTTTCTCCTCCACCTGGCCTAGCTTCCATATCCTTATCCCCTTTTCCTGCTTCACTATCTGGCAACCGCTCCTCCAGCCTTTCATGTCGGTGACCAATAGTCTGTGGTTCCCATCCATAGACACACTTGGCAGAACCTTAATGTTCAATGTGCACGCCTTTGCTTACCTATATAATAGGAAATAGTCAATTAGGGATTTTTGCTCACTATTCCAGCTAATACGCGTCCCTATGCTTCTTAAGCCAACTGTTACTGACCTTCCATTTCTTGTGTAGAATGCAAGGCGCCGCTTTCCTTCTTTGTTTCTTTCTTTCCACCTATCAACTCCAAGTATCTCTTCAAAACATTTATGCCTCCATTAAAGATAATGAATGATAATGAAAGGACCTTTTAGTTTTTACATTTTTACATTGTGAGGTGTTTACTTGTTCTTTAGCATTAGGAACACGAAAGTTCATTGCCGCACTTACTAAAGTACACCACCTATCCCTATCTTGAGCCACTGATAGTTTTATCCAGTCCACCTCATTACAACCTATCTCTTTCAGGTCCATTCTAATGTTATCCTTCCATCTATATACTTCTATGTCTTCCTATCATGAGGCATACATATCAATAATGAGAATAAAATTAAGACCACAAATAATAGACATAATTTCAATATTGTTAATACAAATATTTTTTAAGACAGACTATGTCCACGATAACTGTCTTATTTTTTCCTTACTAGTGAGTAGACAATATCCTTCACTATGGCAACATGAACTTATTATGCCAATAACTAAAAAAATAACTTGTAAAAGATTCTAATGATTTTGGACCTATAAGTATACTTCCATCCCATTCTTAGGTCATCAACAAATGTATCAACACATTAACAAACACAACTTACCAACTGCTTATTGATCAGGACTCAGAACTCGACATAATACATGTAAGGATATTGAGTGACATTACGTACTATAAAAGTATTTTTTTTAAATATGTAAGACACTTTGTATGTGACTACAATAATAGCTTGATATAGTTATGAAGTAATAGTAAAAAAACACCTTTCAAACCTGTTTGGCTGGTTTCATAATTCTGGTATTTAAGGGAAGAAAAATTTAAATAAAATATACAAGTCGGTTGAGAAATTTATGTTGTTATTTGGTTTGGTTGGTGATTTCTTCAGGCGCTTTTAATCCTTGGTTATTACTTCCATTGTATGGCACTCTGAACTAATATTCGCATCTATGGTCATTAAATCTAAAGTGTCAAGCTCGAATTAAACTGAATTAGTGGCAACAGTGAGATTAAGATTCGACTCTCAGGCAGGTAGGTGCACTGGAGTGGTTTTCCGTTCTCTCCCATGCTAATTTGGGTGCAATTCCTCTCAACCTAATCCTGGCCCCTTAGAGTATGCCTTTAATAATTCTTGTTATGAACATAAATGTGATTTAAAAATAAATTCCTCAAAGACCAAAGCATAAAAGAAGCAATTGCATGTCCTTGGTCAGGGCAGAACTCTTGTTTATTTTATTTTTAATGATTTTTTATACCATTCCATGAGGTAAATTTGCTGGTTATTATTTCTTATTACTACACAAATTTCTAAATATTAATCTTTGATATGTATACCATATTTAGTTTATTCCTATCTTATTGCAGATACAAGAGTCAGTGGAAAGGTCACCTGCTTCGAGAAACTCCACCGATGCCTGTGTCAAACATTGACTACCTTCCAGGTTCAGGAGGCATGATGATTGCTTCATCAGGAAGAGCAGATGGACCCCATATGTATGAGTGGGTTCACCAAGGTCAAGTGCTTCAATCTGGTCAAGATAACATGTCTTATCAAAGTTACTCTGCAAGATGATATCATGCGAGTTTTAATCACTGTATGTCTATTCATCCTTACCCTAACATACTATTTTTATTTGAATATGTGTTTCATAAACCACAAAATTGTTTTTTTAACTCATTTATGCAAACAAAATGTTCAGTTTATGAAAATAAACTTGATTTTGATCTTACAGGTCTATTTGTGGCTCATATTGGGGTAATTTATTTTAAAACATAAGTACAATTTTATATTTCTCTAATATAAATACACTATAGTAAACATTAAATATTAGTAGCCTATTTTAATTTTACTCAACCTAAACTAGATTTTTAGGGGCAGGTCCCATCTTTTTGAAGTTTGTCATGCATGATTTAAAATTATGTATGATTTGTAATGATAACTATGGCCTCCATCTTGTTATTTGTTTTAATATTTAATCAAAAATTCTTAACATAAATGGTTGACATAATCGATGACTTAGTACACTAAGCAAATATATTATTAAAACCACTTAATTCATTATTCTAATTGCTTAAATGTATGTACAACTATTGTATTATATATGGCTCACCTATGAGCTGCTTAAGGTTTTTAATAAATTTGTGTTAATTTTTTAAAGAACTGTATTTATTTATTTTTTCCTATGGATCTTGATTCCCTTTTAATCTAAATGCATTTAAATTATGTTATGGGGGAAGTAATGAGGAGGGTTAAAAACAAAACACATTCATCACAAATCGTACCCAACAAATACTGATTTTAGGAGTGTTCAAAACCTTAGAAACTTTGCCCTAGATTTGAATATTTGTTGAGTTCTACTTTATTTATTTTTTAATCATCTCTTACAATTACAAAGCTTTTTTTTTCTCCTCCCTGTTCTGTACATGATCAAATTTTTAGTTATTTAATTAAATAACGTGTTGAAATAGTAACATAATTTATCTTTTTTTGGTGAAATCTGTAAATATTTACAATAAAATACTTTTATATAGTATTTAGTGCTTAAAGTTATACTCCGTCTACAGAAAGAGTGAAGGTAGGTGATAGCTATCAAAAGTTACCAGATCAACTCTCACATAATCATTCACCAAACCATATGATCTACAAAACCATTTGTTGAGATTTTGTCACTTTAAGCAGTCAAAACTTTCACAACCAACATTTTGTTTTAATTCCTTCTTTGTTTAAGGATTTTTACATTATGAAAATTACTATTTTGATGTTTCTGTAGTGCACTTAAAAATACTTACAAACAAATTCTAAAATGTTGCCTTCTCATCAATTAAGATGAAGAACCAGACCAGTCAAGCTGTTTTCGGTTGTATTAATTAGCATGTGCTTACAAACTAAAAAGTTTTATTTTGAAACTAATATTTCATATGGTTCTTTCTCAAAGTTGTAATTTTTTATTATTTATTGTCATGACCAGTTAAGATACAAGTGTTAATATAATATTTTTAAATCTATTAGCTTATACAATATATATCTTATTACCATAACCGCAAAAAAAATTATCAATTTTTTGGTTATTTCCATATTTACTACATGACATCAGGAACTTGAAAGCTCTTTGCCACACTAATGAAAAGTATAGATCCGATCCAGTCCACCTCGCTACAACCCATCTCTTCCAGGTCCATTCTAATTTTATCCTCTAATCTGTGTCTAGGTCTTCCCATTGGGGTTGCCAGTCAATACCCTGAATACAGTTTTTAAATCCTTCCATTAGAATTTTTGACCGGCCTCCTTAATAAAAAAAGTAAAATAAAAATTATAGATTCTAAAGCCTCTGTCATTGGAGATGGGCAATGCATTATTATTAAAACCGAAGGATCTTACTAGAAAATAAATGTGTTTGTTATTCCTCGCCTTCCTTATGACCTTATCTTAAAGAATGATTTCCTGTGGGAAACGAGAGCTTCTCTGAAGTTGACCTCAAGAGAGATAAGTTTTAAAATTTCACCTGAGATTAAACTCACTTGATTCTCCATCAAAGCTTGTCTCCTATGGGGTACCCGAAAGTGAGGAGGCTTGCTTTAACAATTTTATACTGAAATTCCCACATGTTATCACGCCTAAGCATGGGAATTGCGATGTGCTCCCTTATGATATTATTGTTAACGATAAGGTTTCAGTTAGGACATGACCCTACTTCTGCATTTCCCCCAAATTCAAAATTTTCAGAATGTTAATTGAGGGTTTGGAAATGAAAGGTGTAAAACGTCCCACCATGTTCATCTATGTTAGTACTGCCTTTATTATCTCACACAAAGGTTATTGTAGACTATAGAAAAGTAAATAAGAAAATCCAATTTGATCCTTACTCCATGCCCAGTGTTAAATCGATTTTTCAGCAATTGGTGGGTGCCAAGATATATAGTCTTAATTGATCTAAATGCTAGTATTTTGCAATGCACACTTACTGAGGGGTCAAAGAAATATACTGCAATTGTAACTATTTATAACTCTATTAGTTCAATAATGATCCGCTAGGTGCCTATATCGGTGGTCAAGCTTTAAGGAGTGTACTGGATCACATACCGTCATACCTGACGTACAAGTTCCTCTTTAATTATCTTGATACCCACTTTGGCGGTCGCGGGGTCTAACGTGCTACTCTCACAGTAGACTTTACTGCCAATTTAGGTGAGATCAAGGTTTAAATTTTGGTCGGGTGTGCTGAGGTTGGGTTTTCCAAAATAATTTTCACTCTCCCTCCACACAAATTTGGGTACACTTTCTCTAAAGATAATCTTTAAAATCCCTAGGTGACCTGGCGGTCTAGGGGTAAGTTGTCAGACTTCTGTGCTGGCGGCCGGGGTTCAATCCTCGGTCGCGGCAAAGATTTANCGGCAAAGATTTATCTGATTACCAAACCCTTCCTTCACCTCTGACAAGACATCTTGTGAATGTGGGGAATGCCAGGCCTCCACCGTGGTTCGGATTCCACGTTAAACTGTAGGTCCTTCATTTCATCTCACAATCACCCTACCATTACACATTAGCGTAAGTGCGTATAACCCGAACGGGTAGTAAGACGCGGTGCTAATAGTAATAGTAATAGTTTAAAATCCCTAAAATCATAAGTGTTTAACTCAAACGGGTAGTAGGAAGTGGTGCTAAAAAAATAAATTATCTTGATATTTGTGTGTACAGTAACTCATCCAAAGAACATTTGGTGCATTTAGAGACCATTCTCTGTCCCCTGCAAAGCATAGGTTTGATGGTTAACACTTATAATGCTAATTGGGCAAAACCTTCCATCAAATATTGAGGTTATTTCTCAGGTGAATATGCTCATTGATACTAAACGGGTGAAACCCACTATCGATTTTCCCAGGATTAAGAATTTGAAGGGCGTTATGTGCTTAGTCAGCATGTGCTCCTATTATGCCAGATTCATCCCTAGGCTTTCGGAGTTAACGGCTCCTCTCAATCCCCTTATAAATAAATGTGAAGTCTTTGTTTGGGATATTACTCGTCTTCGGGTATATGACGCTAATAATAAAAAACTTATTTTTCCTGTGGTTTTACACATGTCTGACTTTTCTTTATCCTTTTTACTGTAAAGTGGTTGGGGTTTTAGGCCCTTTCCATTTATATAACTATTGGTATGCCATTGTTAACTTGTTAATATGATCAAGACATTTAAGTACTAAATTTATAATACATTATTGTTTTCCAGTCGTCTCGGCCAAATTTAAGCTCTATGTTAGGCTCAAATGTTCTAATTATATTTAAGTGTGGGTTTTAATATTAATGATAAATTGTCTAAATCTTAATCAAAGTTGTAAGCAATATCTTTGTTAAATTTTAATTCATTAACTTCATTTTTCGGCCTTTAACTTTTAAATCCAGTAGTTTTTATTTTTGTTAAGTTCTTATTGGAATATTAGCTTCATCTAAATGTATTACTTATACTTTTCACTTTCAAGCATTGTGCTAGATTATTTATCTGAACCCGGAAGCTGTGAGATGCGCCCGTGGTTTGCACGTGTGTCCTCATAGTGAAAAGGGTAGGTTTGGCGTGAATAGCTAGCCAATCAGCACATCCGATTGAGTGTCTGTGGTTGACCATATTTAGAAGGGAAGCGTCAGACGCGACACTGGCCGGTTAGCACACAAACAGATAAGACCTTTATTCAAAAGGTTCTTTTCGTAACATGGGCAGATATGTTTTCAAGATGGGTGGAAAGAGATGTAGACCAGGTGGCTAAATGACCACTACCTTAAATAATTCTCCGTATTCATGCACTAAATAATTTGTTTCTCTACATTAAGTAACCCGTGATACAAAATGTTTAATATTTATTTCAAATAAAACTTCAAATTCTACTCTAAATTTCTACTTATTTGATCGGCGCTGTTCTCCACCCCCAATATTAATTTATTAACGCCGAGATGCTCTACTAAAACACTGTCTGCCGCAGACCCATAATAAACAATAAGCTGAGAAGAAGCTGGAGTGAGTCGACTGGTTACATTACTCCATGTTGACGCCTCCTGTATAGATCTGAGCGCTGTGTTGTCTCAGCGGACATTTGATTGGCTTTTGCTAGCAGACCTAATAGATATAATTTCAATATTGCTAGTACAAATATTTTTAAGACAGGTTATGTTCATAATAACTATCTTATTTCTTTCCTTACTAATGAGTAGACAATATTATTTTACGCTCTTTGAAGTCAAGAGAAAATAAATTGCTTATGAGAAAGAAATGCCCTGCAAGCATTTTTGAAATGTAGAAGTTCTCTATTCATTTCAAGTAAAATACATTCAAACTCTACTGATAACATGGCCTTGACCTGGATGTGGCGATACCCCAAACAATTAGGGAAAGTTGGGAAGTGGGTGTGGCGTCCCTCCAGATTCAGGTTCAATACTCCACATATTCATGGTAAACAGAATTAATTCATTACCTTTATCTACATGTCCTGAACTGTCATATGTTTTGCTTTTGTGAGTCCCTAAGTCTTACATTATTTGGAATAGAGCACTAAGCTATATCATGGTTTAAATTAGGAAGGAAAGCCAGCACACTTACCTTGGTGATACTGGAGTAGAAATTGTTTTGATATAACACTAATAAAAAAAAACAAGTTTAAGGACAAGCTTTCACTGTCACAGACAGCTTCATCAGTTAAAGAGAGTAAATTGATGCTCTTGGTTGAGCTGCAAGGTTGACTGTCCACAGCTGACGGTTTTTCAGTTATGATATCACTGAATAGATGACAGCACTATGAATAAATAGATAGATAGAAAAACTAAAAATTGTCTTATATACTGTATTATTATTGTGAAATTGAATTTAATAATCAATGTGCTGCTGGTTGGAAGGAAAGGAATTACCTAAGGTTGAGATTAAGGGCTTGTCTGGATTTTATGATATATTGATGGGCCAGTTCCCATATCCTTAGTTGTAGAGGGTTGCATATCTCTTTGTTCAGGGATTTGCCCACCTTGGTTGTGTAGCAGTGATTAAAGTCCAGATTATGGGTTTCGGCATGTGACGCTACTGGCTTATCTTTATTTTTCATTTTTGTGTCATGTCGATGACCATTTATTCTCCTTAGTGTTTCTGTTGTGAGACCAATGTATTGTGCTTAGCACTGGTTGCATTCTAGTTGGTAGATGAGGTTTTCAGAATCACAAGAATAGTGGCCTTTTATAGGATAATATATTTTAGTTATGTTGCTGGAGAATGAATTTGTTGGCTTTTGTATAGTGCAGGCTTTGCAGGGGGCGCGGTTGCAGGGAAATGAACCTGATATTTGTTTGGCTCCGTGAAGATATGTTGTGTAGTGGTGGAGGATTTGCAGTATGAGGAGACCTGTTTTCAAGAGATTGTTGAGTTTGTGGAGTCCACTGTGGTATGTAGTTACCAGAGGGATGATGTTGGTTCCTGTTGATGTTGTGTGCCCGCTATTTTGAGCTTTGTCTCTTTGACTAGACACCAGTGCTTTGGGGTAGCCTCTGTTCATAAAAGCATGTTGCAGTTTTGAGTTTTTTTATTGTATTGTAAATGGTCATTGTGGTAGGAGAAAATTCTTTTGGTTCTAATGGCTAGGCTATGTGGGAGTGATCTCTTTGTGCTCATAGGGTGGCAGCTTCAAAATGAAGGTATTGTTGCTGGTTGGTTTCCTTGGTGTTCACAGTTGTTTTCAGGTGTCCCTGATGGAGTGTGGTGTTTACATCCAGAAAAGTAATGCTGGATGAGGATATTTTCCAGTTAAATCTTAGCGGTGAAAATTTGTTGAGGTTTGTTAGGAAGGACTAGAGTTGCTGGCAGACCTCAAAAATTTTCACCACTAATAGCTGTCTGTGACAGTGAAAGCTTGTCCTTCTACTCCACTATCACCAAGTTAAGTATGCTGGCTATCCTTCCTAATTTAAACCATAAGTCTTAACATGTAATGTTCATGTTCATGTATGCTTTATATATTGATAATAGGGTTAAGTTAAGCTATTGATTTAGTGATCAATGATAAATTTCTCGAATGAGGCGTAATGCTAGAGTATATAAAATATAAGAAAACTATTTTTGAAAAAATTGAATTACAATTTAAATAAAGGGATTACTATGGTTAGCTTTCCTTCAGGGGCTTTCTATTACATTGAATACTACCCTGGATGAGACTAAACTTAAAGAATTAATACATGTATATAAACATACTTTCATAGGTCCAATATCATAGTTTGACTTTATTTGGTTTTAATAAATCATTAGGTTAGGGTTTAAAATGATCCTTAGCATCTTCTAATTGTTAGGGGTTTGTTAAGTTTGGTGGAAAGATCTGCTGACTATGATATTATTTATGTGAAACCTCGTAAACGCGAATTTGAAACACATCTCGGGGTGTAGGTTTGTTTGGCCCCATAGAAACCTTGTCATCCCCTTCTGAATGTTTTCATCGTAGAACCTTATCTTAGTCAAGTATAGATATTCTTGGCATCATGAATAGATATGCTAGTTGATGAACGCATGAAATACTGGCCTCTCAAGAATGCTACAGCTTCCACTCTTGAGTAAAATACTGCCATCCATCTCTCTCTGATGGTCCTTCTTGGGGAGATGATCTGTGCATGTCCTATGGTACACTGGATGAATGGGATGCCTTAAACAGTGCCACATCAAGGGATGGCTCCTCCTGGATAGAGGTATTGCCAATGATTTTGGTGGTGGTGGTTGACCTTAGGGTAGGAAAATTGAAGTGTGGTGGACGCTCCAACCTCCCAGTGGACGTCTTAGCCCAACAACCTCCACCTCCCCTCGTATTCTTCTAATCTACCCCCCTTTGCCTGGTTGCCACTGTGGCTAAACTTATTCTGTGGCTCTGATCATGCAGACTATTGAATCCCATCTGCTAGGTCTCTCACCATTCCGAGTGTATCGGGAGTTCAGCGATGGCTTCTTTTGGAACTGGCCTATGGTAGACCTCCGATTTGAGGGAATGGAACCAACTACATTGATATCTTGGTGCTGGTTGCACAGTGTGTGTTGCAGCGATTGGTTCAACGCCCTTGTGCCTTGCGCTCGGATTGGGTCACAGTGTGGGCTCACTTTGAATTGGGCTAGTGTCTCATTTACCAGCCTTCTGGACATGAGAGTTACCGTTATTAGAGCATTTGTGCTTTGGTTGCTTGATTTGACTGAGACCAGAACCAGACCTTGTTGCATCGGTCCTGATTGGGTTGCCCATTTTTTATTGTAGAAACCCGAATGTATGTATGCCTGGACTTTAGTGTTGTGTTATTGGTTCGCCCGCTGGCCCCTATTTTGAGAGGATTAAAGTACCTACACTGAGACATTATTTACAAAAATTCACTCTTTGTGGCAGAACTGGAATGGAATCTTTGCAATCCTACGTGTCATGTAAGCATCATATTTATGAGCATATCCCCTTAACATTTTGTCGCTGGCTAATGAAATGTTAATTGTTAAACTGTGGTCAGCTTTTTTTCTAATCATGATGCAGGTCTTGCCATTGAATAGTTATTTATTTTTATTGTATGAAACTCAGACTTAAATAAATTATGTTTTGAGCATCTCTTTGAAAATAACTTTTGGGGTTCACTCTTAAATAACGCTTTGTTATTGTTTGCAATAAAATGTATTTTGAGATTCTCGCTGAAATTTGCTTTTGGGTTTCACTCTTAGATATTGATTTATTACTGTCCACTATAAATTATGTTTTTAGCTTCTCTAAATAACTAGATTTTGGGCCCACTCTAAAATATCTTTTGAGATTTTCTTTGCAAATAACTTTAAGGCCTCACTCTTAAATATCAATTTATTATTGTTTGTAATAAAATATGTTTTGAGAGTCTTCCTGAAATTAGCTTTTGGGCTTCACTCAATTGTACGTAATAAAGTATGTTTGGAAGTCCTCTCAGAAATAGATCTATATTTTGTTTTGGAACCTGGGTGGTTCCTTTTGAACCCTTATGGCTGACTTTACTTGATTAAGTTGCATAAATGCGTCTAAACCATCGAGATTTTGTACCTCCTTGTATGTGTTGTTGCATATGATTCATCGACAATTAGTTTATATATATCTTGCTTAATAAATATATATTTATTTATTTCCTTATAGTTTATATATTGCTATCCCCTGTTACCTTGGTAATTTGTGGTCTACTTACAGCTAGAGTTGGTACTATACTAGAAATAGCAAAACCACAAATATTACTGAATGGCGTTTCACTCTCATTGGCAGATAAAATTCGACAGGCCTAACTTCAAGACATAAATACTAAGGAGGTGATCTCCATACTTCAAACATTGAAGAGAGAAACTACAGGCCCCTAGACTAAAACGTGGCGACACCTCCTTAAAACACACCAATTGGAAGCCTATGCCCTCTTATATCGGGACAAAGAAGAAGAATGGGGGATCTTTATTCCAGCTAGTACAAAGACTGAAGTTCTCAAACACTATCATGATCATCCTCATGCAGGTCACCTAGGAGGCCAAAATTCTCTGAGTAAGGGTAAAAATATGCCGAGCAGGCAGGTCGCGTTGAAGGTGAAGATTGCAGTCATGGTCTATGTTTCATCAATGTAAATCAAAAGCATTGAAAGTAATGAGTAAGCGCATGCCAAGGAGGTCACCCTTGCCGTCACCCTCACCATCACCATCGATACTCACTGCGATGTTGATGACACTATTTTGTTTTCATCATCACGGGCTAGAGCGATGGTGAAAGTCTGCTTGGCTGTCATTGGTCCAGCTGAGTCATGTGTCCTATGATCAGTGGTCGTCTCAGCAGTCCACAGTCGACATGTGATTTCCACACAATACAGTGTTTTATAGTGTTCACAATGTAAGAAGAATTAATAAATTCAATGTTTGTATACTCCGCTCTATGGGATGAATATCATCGTAATCACCATAATAGATTTATTTTAGAAAAAGAATGGAATAAAATAGCTGTTGAACTTGGATCCACAGGTAGGTAACTGAAATAAAACCTAATTACCTATGCATGCTATAAATAGTTTATTAACAAAATGATTATTAATTATGTTCCAACAATTTGCATTATATTCGATATAAGTTTACAACAAACTGTTAAATTAGTAAAATATAATAAACATAATATTTGAATAAATGAATTAGGCTAAATTAGGTGGATTTGATTATTCACTAAATAGTTACTAAACTTATTTTGAATTTCTTTAGCTTTTTTTGTAAAATGCATGACGTGACCGTGCAGTTCTCAAATTGCATGTTTCTGGAATTGGAAGTAGTTCTGACATCTCTATACAATATCCTTCTTTATCAATTACAATAATATGCAGAATACAAACAGCTTGTATTACTACATCAACTGTATTAGGGTGAGTTTCAATAGCGCCACTAAAGATCCTCCATTTGGCAAACGGTATGCCAAATGCACACCCAATCGTCTTCTTAGCATGTGACAACTTCTTATTGAATATTTCTTGGGATTAACCTAATAAAGTTTGAGAAATGGTCTCATAATATTTTCTTTTAGATGGTATCTGCAATCTGCAATAAAAACATGTGGAACTTTTATATTACTATCTGGCAATTTCGGAGCACAAGGGATATCAAGTTGGTTTTCTTCTAATAACAAACCAAGTGCAGAAGCTCGAAATGTTCTACCATCACTTTGCTTCACATATCCTCCCACGTCACTACATGTAAATCTAAAGTAACCATCAGCTACACCTTAGAGCACAATGGAAAAAAACTGTTTATAGTTTAAAAAAACATAGATCCAGAGTGTGGTAAGCACTTTATTTTTACATGTTTTCCATCCATAGCGCTGATGCAGTTTGGGAAATCCCAAATCTTCTTGTATTGCTCGGCAATTATTTTGAAACAATTACAAAAAATCTTTAAAATCTGGAGATGGCGCACCAAACGAGTTACACAGTGAATGGGGTATTTCAAAATGAGGCTTTTTTTGAAAGACCAATTTCTACCTAGGAAATCATATATTAATATGGGAGTAGAAAGCATTGTCAATTTAAATGTCTTGAATGAAAATTCAGATTGTACACAGCAATTAGATTTCAATATGGAACATATTTCTACTCAATAAGTCTAATGCAGGAAATCCTACTAGTCCTGAATCTGTGGAAAACTATGTTCACTGTGGTGACCAGGCATCTTCATCATCTCGGCATGATAGTGTTATAAAAACAGGTTACCGGAGGCGTATAACACCACAAGCGGCAATTGGGCAACAACTTTTCCACCTCGAGAAAGAAAAATTCAACTAGAAAAAAATACAAAACCAGCCATCGACCCTCAACAATGAAGACGTTGGATTTTTCAACTCATTACTACCTCACGTTAAACAGTTTCCAACCAGATAAAAGCTTTTATTTCAAATGAAAGTTCAACAAATGTTGTTTGACATGGCTTATCCAGCAAATACTGCTTCAAATATAATTATCCGTCCAATACCAGTACCGGGAACTTCAGATTCACAGCGAGGTGAACTACAACAAAATCAACCACTATATGAAATAAATTATCTTCACACTACAGAGTCTGCTCTATTTTACTGTCCATCAGCTATTAGTTCAACATTAAATACATATTCTCAGATACTGACCGAAAAAATACCTCATTTAGACAATTCATCAAGATTTCAACCCTTATAAATTTAAAAAGGTTTTTTTTATAAAATGGGACATAAAAACATAAAACTATCTAGTGTTTATTCTTTTTTATTATTGACATTATACTCAATATTTAATAAATACATGTTAAACTATTTTCTCAAAATAAAATGTAGAGGCCTATATTTAGTATATTTTTATTGCGATACTAAATAACTATTCATCATACCTGAAATTCGAAATGAATAATTAATGATTGATTCATACATACTTAATCACGCTGTTCCATTACAGGGTAGGCAATACCTGTAAATATATCTAAAAACCTTGAACTTTGGATCAAAAATTAAAAAATTGTACCGTGGCTATAAACATCTTCGCCGCATAACCTCCGCCACCTATAAAAGTGCAGTTACACTTACCCCGTTTAGCCGAAAAACCAGCGCCGCTCATGGGTCCTCCGAGCACGTCAACACTCCGCTCATATTAAACAAGAAAAACAATACTGTTTCCTTGGAAAGTTACGTAGTTCGGCTGACTTCCCTCGATTAGCGGACGCTGCGTAGGCGCTAAAACTTGGGGAAAGAAGCGCTCTTGGTGATCACGTGGTTTTCCCTCCCCCATATTATCTCCCTCTTAACGTTGTGCACAGGCGTCAGTGAGGGGAAAACACACTAACTTGCTGATAGTGATATCATTGAACTTGTGTATCCACCCTCCCATATTTTCCCCACAGCGCAAATCTGAATATAAGCGTGTACCCGGCAAGGAGCAGTCACTCTTTGATGCTTTTAGGATGTAGGATCTTTCTACATGTAAGACTACGTTTTATTGGAAAAGCATTATATAATTTGTAAAGTGGGGAACTGTTAAATTGTAACTTAATTTATGTAAGGAGCTATTTGGATACTTGCTTCAGCATTTTTTTTTATTAATAATTTTACTAGTTTAGTTTTGTTGGGTAATTAGATTTGTTATGAATTGAGGCATTTTGTACTTATCTCTTTAAATTTAGATTCTATGATAGTTTAATAAAGTCAAGTTTTGTTATTTATTTTTGTAGGGTATATTGTGCTATATTATGGTTGGGATCTTGTCTTACTGTGCTAGGGATTCTAAATTAAACTTATATGTTTTGTTATCTTACTTCCATTTGTTACCCAAGGAGAATCTCAATTAATGTTTGTCGACCGTTATTATACACTCAGTATGTTTGTAAGAGATATATTAAGCCTTTCTGTATAGGTTGCCCTGCCTCACGGGTAGTTGGACGATAATGATCTCTTTACTTATTTATAATGTAGCCAGGTGCATAGTAAGGAGCATATTCCTACTAGGTGATATGGATAAGAAAGGAGATGTGATACAAATAGACTTTCCAATATACGTGTTTTCCAACATTAATTTCTTTTCAATAATTGTTCTCTATATTTTAGCTTTTGGCACATATATAAATTGGTTCTGTCAAATTATTCTGAATGTAGGCCTACTTTATATTTGTTGTGCATTTAATACTCAAAAAATTTATATTAATTTTCTGTACATAAATACATGTATCCTCTTCCCTATGTATATTGTTGCTATTGAGCATAGTCCGCAATCTAAAAACATGATATTGTTAACATTTGGATTATGAAAATAAATCAGCCTCTAGGCCAATGTCTTCTTCTAATCGGTTGCTACGTTTTTACATCTAGCACACCCTTAAACTCCCATTAACGTGTATAATTAAATATTTCATTTTGCTGATAGTTAAACATCTTAGTTCAGGTACTTAGGCTTTTACATATTTGAGTGTGGATCAAATAAATGTCCCTGGTGATCCAATTTATTATTGCCTTCGGTATTGCAACACCTTCTCGACAGAGAAGGGTTGAAACTTACTTCAATAATAATCACCACTTTATGGTCAAGACAAGTTTTTTCCTCAGCATGTATTGGAATGGTGTGTTAGTTTTTATAAACATTTGAGCTCTCCAGCTTGTCCACAATTGAGTTGTATATACATTGAAAAGTTTCTGGTGTCATTCGTAGGTATGCATGGAATCTGTCAGGGTGTTCTTTCAGCTCCTGGTATGAATGATAGTATTCATCAAGTGCTTGTCTCCATTTATTGGGTGTGAACTGAACTTCCTGTTAGTAGCTGTAGAAAGTAACCACCACTTTGTGGCTACTGATAATTCATCATCACTATCATCACTACTTTCACGATTCATTGCAGACTATACAAATTAAAATGATTAATATTTACTAATGTGGTTCCTATGAAGGGTTGAAAACAACTGTGATCATCGCTAGCAGCGAGTGTCGAGTTGCGCGGTATTTTTTCAGAACATCGACTATAATCTTCACCTTCACCGTGACCTGCTCGTCATGTTTTTACCCTTACACTTTACCCTCTATAACATCCCTCAAAAGACATATCCCATCCAGGTGGTCTTTCTTTGAAGATTCAACTGCAGAATGGTTATCTTTTCATTGGATCTGCCCACTTTATCTCCTCTATTTCCCTCCAGCGCCCATTTTGAACAGATGTTGGTAACATGTGCTAACAAAACCATGTCTAAGATTTAAGGTGTAAAATTATGTATGTATATATGCATGTATTAATGTTTGTACTGTAAATAAATCTGTATTGTATAAATGTATCAGTGGCAAATTCTAACCTCAGAATCCAGGCGCATACGTTTGTGAGGGATTAATGAAGTGGGGTTCTGGGGTTCCTCCCCCATTAAGTTTTGAAATTTAATGTTGAGAAATGTGACATTTTATGTATCTTTTATAGTTAAATTTTGAAAGTACCCACTTCGTAATAGCAGGATTAGGAGGTTGGAAAACACTCAGAATACAGAGACTTCAAATCTTAGTTAAGATTCATATACTTTTTCTAACCCAATGCGTAACACAACTCTAACTCTCAATAATCATATCTCACGCTTATAAATAAAATAACTCTATACCATTAAAAAGTTAAATTACAAATGGTTGGATGGACAAATTAATAACTTAAAGCATGTACACAATATGAAACTATTAAATAAAATAATTATGATAAAATAATAGATATAGAAAAATTAAAAATATACCATACAACTTGGGCACATGTTTATCTTCTGATTCTCTCAGCTATACAGTTCATTCAAATATAAGATTGGCATTGAATAGCACACACTGTTAAATAAAATCCTACTAAAACAAAGGAAATGCAATGCACACCATACTCACAAAATAACTAAGCACGGCGGCGGTGTTGGCTTGCGGCTGTTATGTGTTGCGTTTTCTAGTCCATATGCAAGGCCAGCTGTAAGATAGGGCTGGAGAAGGGAAGGGAGGAAGGCACGCCTGCGCATCACTGTCCCTCTAGTCTAGTGCCTGGTAACTTACAGGCTACTGAATGCTCAGAAGCGTGGCTGAGGTAAACATGCCCATCACAGAAATAATATTACTAAGATTGTAAAAAATCCTTTTTAATCTTATGTCTTTAATATTCGCCCCTGAAATTTATGTATTGCATGAATTAATGTACGTCTTGATTTGTATGTATGGTTATGTATGTATATAAATTATGTACATCTGTATTTTATGCATGAATTAAATTATCTTTATTTATAAGATACATTGTTTTTATTCCATATCTTGTATGTATGTATTGTGTGCAGGCTATGGATGGAAGTATAGGAAGTATAATGGTTTGCATAAATTTAAAATGTTAACTGTATGTATATATGTATAGTATTGTATTACATTGAATGTGTGTAATGTGTATATGTTTGTATTATATGTAGGTCTACATGATGTATATATACAGAGCCGTACTTTTATGGTGAATAAAAAAGCCCAATTTCGTTTTTAAGTTTCCCAAAAGCGGTGAATAAGCGGTGAATTACAAAAATCCTATTTTTGCGACGAAATTATCGAATTAAGACAAAAGCGTTAAAAAGTTGTTTCTAGCAAACTTTCGTGATTAAGGTGACTTTGTTGGGTTAAAACTAGACCTCCAGGACAATGTTTGAAACAGGTAAACTAAACATATTGAAGTGAAAAGCAAAAATTACATTTTGTTTGGACAAAACGGTAAAAAACACTAGTCCGCAAAAAAATGTGCTGTCAACTTATTAAAAAAGTAAGATTTAGCGGCAGCTGGTCCAGGAAAAGTATGTACAAGTCACAAAGACAAAATATTACACAAAAATCATCTTGTTACTTCACAAAAATTGTGACTATATTTTTAAATCTCAATTTAGGCTAGAAAAATACAAAATAACTTCTCAACATCACCAAAACGCAACATGCAGCTGGTAACAATGTTATCCACTTTCATTGTGGTTCTGTGGTCTGTTACTACTAAACTATACCTAGAAAAATATCGTTCTGAATCTGCATTTGAAATCGGCAGCCGCAACGCTTGCAAACACTTTGTTGCGAAGTCACTGAACAAACTGTCTGTCTTCAGCCCTAGCAGCACATTATCAATTTTTAAACTTTCGATGCCATCACTCTCTTCCATCAAAACTTTCAATTTTTATTTTTCAAAATCCCAAAATATTAGCACGAATGCCGAAAACCGTGACTAAATCGCGATTATCGCGGACATCATTTCAAATCGCGAATATCGCGCTAAAACGCCGATTTCGCGAATTATCGCGACAATTCTGAGCATATATTTGCAATCAGGGTAACCTGAAATGTGAACATCTGAAAGAAAAAATGCCATATCTAACATTCGCGAATTATCG
>CABFOV010006089.1:4955-30283 GCA_902141375.1 Timema poppense | reverse complement strand
GTGAGTGCGTACAACCCGAACGGGTAGTAAGACGCGGTGCTAATAATAATAATAATAATAATAATAATAATAATAATAATAATAATAATAATAGTTGTAAAGGGAAAGGCAGCCTAGCCAACCCAATGATTTCATTTAATTCTATACTTGCACCTTGAGTAATCGAGATAAGTGGGAAGATATATGAATGAATAATAAAAAAAAAAGATCCCAAGTAAAAATGTTCGAAATATGAAGTTTCTGAAGAAGATACAAATAGCGCTACCAACGGAAATCACCCAAACACAATTCAGGAATAAACGAACAATAGAAACTATCCAGTCTTAACAATAATAATAGCTGAATCACTATGGAAAGAAAAAAAATAATCGCATAGAATAAATTAAATATGTATAGCAGCTAATATTGTTTGTTTTTTTTAAAAAGCTATTCTATTTATCTTTAAGCTATCAAAATGGCAGCGGTGGAACACATGACTTGGCGTGTGAATACATTAAAGTAGAGTTGCGTTTTCAAAGGTCAGATATGGTTATGATGGTGATATGGAACTAAAATATACTATTTTTGTTCCTTAATAGGTTTCACTCCACTTGAAAATCATTTCCATTGTATAAATAATCAATTTAAAATGCCTAATACAAAAATACCGTTTCTTAAAAATATTGATACTACTGTTGGGTAATCGTTTTATCCATAGTTCACATTGTTGCACCAGTGAACTATTTTCATATTCTGACAAATGAACAATCTAATAATAATGTGCAGTATTTCTCGAAAAGGCGTTGCAACAATCGCTTTGACCTTGGCCGTCATGACATCATAACAATACGAGTGATCCTATTCCCCTCCAAATTCTTTCCCCTCTCACACATCAAAACTATCGGCTGAACTCGGACCAGTCCGTGAGGGCCTGAGCGGTGACTCCATCATCAACAACAGACAGAACACACCTACCATGGCGACGGACGTTGACGATTCGTACGATGGGAGCAGGATATTTATTTGGGTATCAGATTATTCTGGTCTTCCAATTGATCAGGTGAGTGAAAAACAATTTGTTTTAATCCACACATTTCTTCAGGATAGTCGTATGTTTTGTATTTTCATTACTTTCTTGGTTTATTTCAAACACCTAAATAACCTAAGCTGTTTGCTTTGAAAACTATATAGGATAACTTCTATTTGAGTACCATCATAAAAATTGGTGAATATAGTAACAACCAACAGATAGAAAAAGTAACCAGAATGTATTATTATTATTATTATTATTATTATTATTATTATTAGCAGCAGCACCGCGTCTTACTACCCGTTCGGGTTATACGCACTCCAGAATTTAAAATAATTTTATTCTAATAATTCAAGGAGTAAAATATGTATAAATAAATAACAAAAAGAGAGATGTTACTACTTATAATAAATAGTATGCTTAATAAAATACGTGAATTTAACTGAATTGCAGTAACATTTGGTATGAATCTTCATTAAGTTTTGATTAGAATAATTACTTTTCCACAGCTTTTTTTTTTAACATAGACTAAAATAAGGATAATTTAACCCTTAATAATTACTTAACTCGACCCTCAGCTGTAACCAGCTGTTTCATCAAAAAGGATGTTTCCATGGGGATTTATTAAACATACAAATTTCCTTATTTAAGGTCTTTGTCAAAAAAAAAATTGAAAAGTATTTATTTTATTCAATTAAAAATGAGTACCTATCTAACCCATAATAATTAATATGGACCTTGGGAGACCTGGTGGTCTAGGGGTAAGGTGTCAGACTTCTGTGCTGAGGGTCCGGGGTTCAATCCTCAGTCCCGGCACAGATTTATCTGATTACCAAACCCTTCCTTCACCTCTGACAAGACGTGTATTAATCACAACTTGTGAATGTGGGGAGTGCCAGGCCTCCACCGTGGTTCGGATCCCACGTTAAACTGTAGGTCCTCCATTTCATCTCACATTCACCCTACCATTACACATTAGCGTAAGTGCGTATAACACGAACAGGTAATAAGAAGTGGTGCTAATATTAATAATGAATTAATTAATATGGACCCTAAGAGCTTTCATCATAGCAGGCCCAACTCGGCTGACGCGAGGTATGGAAGTTAAAAGGGAAAAGAAAAGACCAAGATGTTCTAGAAATGTGTGCATTACATTTGTATTTGAACGATTACTTGACATTTTCCGTGGTGACGATGGGGGACAAAGCGACAGTTTCTTGTTAATAACTACATTATGTCTCTATTATGACAAAATGAAGATTTGTGGACAATGCTTAGCTGTGAAGACATTCTAAAAGGGTCTAGAACGTCCTTTTCAACACGGTTTTTATCCAAATATAATTTAATATATCCTCAATGTTCTGTACTAGCAACTTTTATTAACTCTTTTATCTCCATTAATGTTTAATCCGAAATGATCCACGTGCAATAGTGTTGGTGTAAATTTACTCTTGCTAGCCCACTGCATCACAGAGTTGATTGTCGTGTGATGCACGCTCTTAACGCATGTACCCCATCTGTTTAATTAAAATAATTTGGTTTTCATTAGTGGCAATAAACCAGACATTTCTCTCAAGAGTACCATGTTAAAAATAAAAACCTTAAAAAGGTTTTTATTATATTTCAATTAACCCTTTATATTTTCAAAATTAATGCTCGTATTAATAGGTCCTTTTTTTATATAGTTATTCAAATAGGCCTACCATTTATATTTTATTCTTTGAAAGTGCCTCTTATATTAAAATCAAATTAATCATAAGAATATTATAAATTTTACGTTCTCTTGATGTCTTATGAAAAATAAAACCATTTGGTACTATTTATTTCTCGTTGGTTTGTTTCACTTTGTATTCAAATATAACTTATTCGACTTTGAGAACTAGGAATATTATATTGTAAACAATTATTTTCTATTTATGGAAAAATATGATTGTTATTACATGAATTAAAGCGCGTTTTTGTTTTCTATTTTGTATTTTAAGAGCATTGTTCGAAGTAAAATTTTAAAGTCTTTACCGGTTTTAATCAATTTCCCATGGTCATTGGTAGATCTAAAATGATAGTGCAATAATTTTTTTTTAGGTTAAATCGTGTGGGTTTTTTTCTCTCTCTTTCTTTTAGCCCAATTTAAATCTGACAATTTTTGTCGACTACAGTATCTACGTAGTACTTTTAACTATAAAGATTTATTTTATATTAAGCTATTATAATTTTGAGAAACTTTCATAATATAACATTCTTTTAAATGGTCTATTTGTAAAGTGTGAATTAATTGTAGTATAAATTTACTCTATGTCAGCTTCAGCTTACAGTTTGGATTAAATTTTAATTTCCTTGAAAAAAATTATCTTCACAAAAATAACACTACCAGACAATGCTATTAATTATATTTGACACATAAAAAGTAGATATTAAAAATATTTAATACATATAAATGTAGTCCTATGTAAAGTTTAGATGGATATTGATTTAGAACAGTTGTGTCAAATTTGTTTGATCACGAGAGACAAATTTAAAATCGACTGAGAGGACCACATTAAAAAAAATTATCAATACAAAAATTAAATTAAAATTGTATATTAAGACTGTGCTAAAAAATTATATCCATACATTTTTTTAGACTCTCTGTGTAGCCTACCCTCTATTTTTTCACCAGGAATATTGAATGATATTTAGTGCTAGGCTTTCAACTTTCTGTAGACTCTACTTTCTAACTGATGACAAACACACGTCCGTAAATCATAATCTTTCAAGTTTCTGTCCCCGTAAACCATGATCTATCTCTAGAATGTTTACCTCTTTTCAAAGTAGAATACAAAGGTTCACACATCTAGGGGTTGCCAAACACTGGACACATTTGGTGCACAAATTTAACAATTTTATTTAATCGATCTTTGGTGTGTAAAGAGTAAAGATTTGGTATACCAACCTCACTTGTTAAATTCCCCCAAATAATGGCAATCTGAACTTGAGTATTTCTAAAAGGTTTATAAAAACAAGAATCTGGCCGCATTTTTTGTTGTTTCGTCATAAAGTCCGCAGGCCGTACACTATCACGGATCAGGCCGCAAGTTTGACATTTTAGATTTAGATTCTAACTATTTTTTATGCTAATTTATTAGGGCGCACATTGTGAAAATAAGTGCTAGGTAACCAATATGTCGTGAACCTGGTAGAGGCATCTTAGTCGGCTCACAAGTTAATTACGTAATTATTTTTAATCAAAGCAAAATATTTCAACACTTTTTCCCTTAATGTGTCAAATGTCATGTTCAACATTGTCTGGTAGTGTTATTTTTGTGAGAATTAATATTTTAAAATAAATAGTCGTGTATTAAACCCGAAGTTTGGGTTGGATAAATAAAAAAAAAACACCAATTGAGCGCAAGCTAAGCAAAAGCGACAAGAATTGTATCACTAGGAATGGTGTTTTGTTTGCCAGATTAACTTCCTAATCAGTCAGTTCCTGGCCTTGGGATTGGCCCCCTTATTCAGGACTGCCCTGCACCCTTCCACCACCAACCCGGCCACCCGCCATGCCGTGGGACTCGTCCTGGGCCTTGCTCTCGGCTACTTCTGCTTTGGAATGTAAGAGTAACCTAGTTAAGTGTGAAGTCTTCAGCAAATTCAGCTTGACACCGTTTTATATTTTCTGAAAGAGAGCTTGTTAAATATAAAAATGTTACTATCGGCTGGTTTATGTGTGTGACAGCAAACATGGCTTTATTCTGGGGGTCAAGGTTCGGTCCTCGGAAGAGGGCATTAAGGGTGTCACCCGCCTTACCCCCTCCTTCCTCTATAGCAGTATTACTCAAAATGTAGTCCACATGATCCCAGGAAGTTTCATAATCAAAATTAAATAATTTTTTTTAGCACCGGGTCTTACTACTCGTTTGGGCTATACACTAATGATTTAAGGGATTGAGGAGGTTATATTTATGGGGAATATACCCGCATTTGCATGGAACACGATTTTAGAAAAGAACTTCAGGGCATTCGAGCGAGGTTCGAACCTCAATCTCCCGATCATTGGATGTATAGTCAGTCTACTGTGAGACTAGCACATTAGACCATGCGGCCACCAAAGTAGGTTAAACAATGTTGATGACATAAATAATAACAAATATTAGAAATTTAAAAAATTAAGTATGAAATATCAGTACTATGTTGTATTTATTTTCTCGGCAGACACAATTAAGGGAAGTTAGTTAATCTAACAATCTGAACAATTGTTGATAATAATATGAAGTTTTGTAATTATTTTTAAAATAATCAATGTTGGACACAAAAAAAATATGTTTGTATTTTATATAAGGCTCTTGCCATATAAATTGTATTGTACATATAAAGTGTTAGTGTATTAATATCATTGTCTTAACTATTTTCAAAGAAGTAGATAATGTATGAACTTTACCCATGACATGTATCACGTGGCCTGATGGTATGTCTCTGTCTGTCTGTCTGGGTGTTGTCATATCTGCGGAACCACAGGTCTGGTCTGAGTAATATGATCACACCACTGATAAAACTGACAAACAATAAAGAGCTCACATACCAAGGGGCTACCATAATATAGCCAGATCGCCATAGGAAGAATCTTCGCAGGTGTATACGCAATGAATAAAAACAACAAAAGGAGTTTTTGGCTTCTGAGATTTGTGAAGCCCTGCTCTAAATGATCAGTTGTTAACTTTTCTCATGGAGCATTGCCCGGATTTTGATGTCTTATAAATAATCATGAAATGACCTACAAATTATATATAATGACTTCAAATTTAAAAAAATAATTCTTAAAATACAAACAAAGCGTTGTAATAAATACACATGACTAAATACAACATATGTGTTACAAATTTAAACTAAAAAATATATATGTAATGAAGTATTTAACAAGTATTATTATTATTATTATTATTATTATTATTATTATTATTATTATTATTATTATTATTATTATTATTAGCACCGCGTCTTACTACCCGTTCGGGTTATACGCACTTACGCTAATGTGAAATGGTAGGGTGATTGTGAGATGAAATGGAGGACCTACAGTTTAACGTGGGATCCGAACCACGGTGGAGGCCTGGCATTCCCATTTAACAAGTAAACTCTTAAATTCGGCTAAATATAATTTAGATCTACAAATATCTGGTACAGAAGTAACAGCTACCCCTTCCCAACGCAACCCTTTCCAGCAAAGTTTATTGTCTACATTATCTTCCCATTTTGACAACTCTACATCGAAGGAGGAAAAAAATGTTATTCCACAGTATTTATGCATTTATAAAATAGTATTTGAAAATCTTAAAATTACATCAAAATTAATAAAAACGTATTAAAATGACTTAAATATGACCTAAAATTCATAAATGACCAAAAAAGTACCTATAAAATATGTATTTCCACAACAAAACGATTGTGAACAGAACTTAAGCACTTGTGAGTAGGCCTACTGGATGTGACGAACCAAAAAGATGATGAAATGTCATCAAATGCCCGGCCCTGCTTATGGGTATTTTCATACTAAACCCAATATCACCTGTGAGGGAAATGTAGGTCTTATGTAGAAAAGCTATATCTCTGCTTTCTCTCAGTTAACTGTTGCCAAATCTCCCCGCTCTCGGTTATGTCGGAAGGTGGTGTTCTGGGGTAAGGAGTAGCTATTGGTAACATCGACCGACCAGCGTTTCGAAACTTGTCTTATATTTGAGGAAAGATGGCCCTCACAAAAACAAGAGAATAACAACGCTGCTTCCCAATAGTAATCGTGCAGCTCCTCGAGATATGATATCCAGTGTAGCATTGCTGCAACTGGTGTGAAGCTTCCAGGCTAGAGGGTTGAGTTAAATTAGGACCACATGGCCCATCACTTGAATTTTTCTTGAAGCAGATGTTTCAAGGGGGTGATTATGAAAATGCGCAAAAATTGTTTGGCGAATTGCCATTCCATCTCGCGTTTCTTCTTAGTTTCAAGATCTGCTCAGGGGAAAATTACAGTCCAAATTTTATAGGAAGGCTCTTTAAGAAATTTCATATATATTTTTTCTTTTTTGTGGTCATCATTGAGAATGTATTATTCTAAAGATACTTATAATATCTCTCAAAACTTAAAAGCTGGTGATCAAGTGACTTGACGTATAAATACATGAAATTAGACCTAGTAACATCTTTCACTGTCAGATAAGATCCTTTTTATCTAAGTAGATATAGTAACTTTTCTAGCTCAAAGATGAGCTTCTTCATATGAAAGTAGATCTAGTAACTATTCTATCTGTCAGATATGCTTCTTCATATGAAAGTAGATCTAGTAACTATTCTAGCTGTCAGATAAGGTTCTTCCTATGAAAGTAGATCTAGTAACTGTTCTAGCTGTCAGATAAGGTTCTTCTTATGAAAGTAGATCTAGTAACTATTCTAGCTGTCAGATAAGGTTCTTCCTATGAAAGTATATCTAGTAACTGTTCTAGCTGTCAGATAAGGTTCTCCCTATGAAAGTAGATCTAGCAACTGTTCCAGCTGTCAGATAAGGTTCTTCTTATGAAAGTAGATCTAGTAACTGTTCTAGCTGTCAGGTAAGGTTCTCCCTATGAGAGTAGATCTAGTAACTAATCTAGCTATCAGATAAGGTTCTCCCTATGAAAGTAGATCTAGTAACTGTTCCAGCTGTCAGATAAGGTTCTCCCTATGAAAGTAGATCTAGCAACTGTTCCAGCTGTCAGATAAGGTTCTTCCTATGAAAGTAGATCTAGCAACTGTTCCAGCTGTCAGATGATATTCTTCATATGAAAGTAGATCTAGTAACTGTTCTAACTGTCAGATAAGGTTCTCCCTATGAAAGTAGATCTAGCAACTGTTCCAGATGTCAGATAATGTTCTTCATATGAAAGTAGATCTAGTAACTGTTCTATATGTCAGATAAGGTTCTTCCTATGAAGGTATATCTAGTAACTGTTCTGTCAGATAAGGTTCTTCCTATTAAAGTAGATCTAGCAACTGTTCCAGCTGTCAGGTAAGGTTCTCCCTATGAAAGTAGATCTAGTAACTAATCTAGCTATCAGATAAGGTTCTCCCTATGAAAGTAGATCTTGTAACTGTTCTAGATGTGAGTTTAGGTTCTTCCTATGAAAGTAGATCTAGTAACTGTTCCAGCTGTCTGATAAGGTTCTCCCTATGAAAGTAAATCTAGCAACTGTTCCAGCTGTCTGATAAGGTTCTCCCTATGAAAGTAAATCTAGCAACTGTTCCAGCTGTCTGATAAGGTTCTTCCTATGAAAGTAGATCTAGTAACTGATCTCGCTGTCAGATAAGGTTCTCCCTATGAAAGTAGATCTAGCAACTGTTCCAACTGTCTGATAAGGTTCTTCCTATGAAAGTAGATCTAGTAAATGATCTCGCTGTCAGATAAGGTTCTCCTTATGAAAGTAGATCTAGTAACTGTTCCAGCTGTCAGGTAAGGTTCTCCTTATGAAAGTAGATCTAGTAACTGTTCCAGCTATCAGATAAGGTTCTCCTTATGAAAGTAGATCTAGCAACTGTTCCAGCTGTCAGATAAGGTTCTCTCTATGAAAGTAGATCTAGTAACTATTCTAGCTGTCAGTTAAGGTTCTTCCTATCAAAGTAGATCTAGTAACTGTTCTAGCTGTCATTTAAGGTTCTTCTTATCAAAGTAGATCTAGTAACTGTTCTAGCTGTCAGATAAGGTCATTCCCATCAAAGTAGATCTAGTAACTGATCTAGCTGTCAGATAAGGTTCTTCCTATGAAAGTAGATCTAGTAACTGATCTAGCTGTCAGATAAGGTTCTTCCTATGAAAGTAGATCTAGTAACTGATCTAGCTGTCAGATAAGGTTCTTCCTATGAAAGTAGATCTAGTAACTGATCTAGCTGTCAGATAAGGTTCTTCCTATGAAAGTAGATCTAGTAACTGATCTAGCTGTCAGATAAGGTTCTTCCTATGAAAGTAGATCTAGTAACTGATCTAGCTGTCAGATAAGGTTCTTCCTATGAAAGTAGATCTAGTAACTGATCTAGCTGTCAGATAAGGTTCTTCCTATGAAAGTAGATCTAGTAACTGATCTAGCTGTCAGATAAGGTTCTTCCTATGAAAGTAGATCTAGTAACTGATCTAGCTGTCAGATAAGGTTCTTCCTATGAAAGTAGATCTAGTAACTGATCTAGCTGTCAGATAAGGTTCTTCCTATGAAAGTAGATCTAGTAACTGATCTAGCTGTCAGATAAGGTTCTTCCTATGAAAGTAGATCTAGTAACTGATCTAGCTGTCAGATAAGGTTCTTCCTATGAAAGTAGATCTAGTAACTGATCTAGCTGTCAGATAAGGTTCTTCCTATGAAAGTAGATCTAGTAACTGATCTAGCTGTCAGATAAGGTTCTTCCTATGAAAGTAGATCTAGTAACTGATCTAGCTGTCAGATAAGGTTCTTCCTATGAAAGTAGATCTAGTAACTGATCTAGCTGTCAGATAAGGTTCTTCCTATGAAAGTAGATCTAGTAACTGATCTAGCTGTCAGATAAGGTTCTTCCTATGAACGTAGATCTAGTAACTGTTCTAGCTGTCAGATAAGGTTCTTCCTATGAAAGTAGATCTAGTAACTGTTCTAGCTGTCAGATAAGGTTCTTCCTATGAAAGTAGATCTAGTAACTGTTCTATCTGTCAGATAAGGTTCTTCCTATGAAAGTAGATATAGTAACTGATCTAGCTGTCAGATAAGGTTCTTCCTATGAAAGTAGATCTAGTAACTGATCTAGCTGTCAGATAAGGTTCTTACTATGAAAGTATATCTAGTAACTGTTCTAGCTGTCAGATAAGGTTCTTCCTATGAAAGTATATCTAGTAACTGATCTAGCTGTCAGATAAGGTTCTTCCTATGAAAGTAGATATAGTAACTGTTCTAGCTGTCAATTAAGGTTCTTCCTATGAAAGTAGATATAGTAACTGTTCTAGCTGTCAATTAAGGTTCTTCCCATGAAAGTCTGACTATATTTAATGACTCAATAAAAGGGACAAGGATGAGGAGTGTAATTTTAGAAGGGCACGAGCACTGGAGTGGGAAAAGCAGAGTAATAAATCACTTGCTCCCCCGCCCCCCTGAGATTCTCTCCCCACCTTCCCCCCACCCTGCTCTCAATTTATTTTATTGCATGATCGATGCTTCAGACCACATAAAAACCAACACAGGCTATTATTTTAGCTAGTCCCGGACATATTCTAGTTCACCGGTAGTTGCAATCCCTCGGTATAATAATTTCCTTCATTTCTCAGGACAAACCACCTCGGTCCTATTAGTCACACTCACAATATGCAGGACTGACAGGGATGTTGAGGGTTCGAAGCCTGGTAGAGTGTACTGAGGATTACTTTTTCTAAATTGTTTTTCACTCTGCTCACCATGAAAATGGGGCTACACCCTAATCTCGACCTTCCTTGCCCCTAACATATTAGCTTAACTTGTACATATGCGTATAACCCGAATTAGTTGTGAGCTGCGGTGACAAAAAAAAACCAACTAAATGTTAGAGATATATAATATAAAGCTTTGTTTTTTATGGTCTTTGATAGATACTGTTACTTTTTTTTTATCACTACGTCTTACTACCTGTTCAGGATATATGACTATACACTAATTACTCTAATGAGTTAGGGATTAGAAAGGTTAACTTTAGAGGAAGTGTATCTGAATTTTCATTGAGGTTAGATTGGAAAGCAAATTCGGAAGAAAAAAAAAATCCACCCTCAGCACACCCGGCAGGGATTCAAACCCCGATTTCCCTGTCATCGCAGTCTAGCCTAACGTGAGAATGACGCCTTAGATCATGCAGCCATCGAAGCAGGTGATATTATGTTAACGATAGTAAAAACGCTTTGATTGTAATCGAGACTTAACCCACCGTTACTTTAGTGGACATTTATTTTAAGAACGTGACTCCTTTAGGTTTTAATTAATGGCCTTGATTTTAAAACGTTTTGGTTTATGACTAAATTTATTCACCAGTCAAGTTATAAACTTATGTTTCACACATTACATTGATTTAAATGCTACTTAAACACATATGTAACTATTGGCGTGGATTTTTTTTAATACTTTTTTTTTATCTTTTCTATATGCATTAGTTCTTGCACAAGCTGCTAAAAGCTGATCCCAACTAATGTGAGATAATAATTTATGACTCTGCGATTGAGAACAAACCCTGGTCCCTCAATGATTGAACCTTGGTCTCTTGGATTGACTATTTGTAAAGATAATACTCGTTATTTCTCCTGTTTCATTAACAGATTTTTTTGAAAATTTAGTAAAGTTCGATTTTCATAGAAAGGAACTTATTTTTTTAACAGTTATAAGTTAGTAAAACAATTGTCATTTGTTCATATGTTAAGGAGACCGCCTTGGTAAGTGAGAAATTCTCGCGCAGATATCCAGCTCTAATCTGATATTTAATTGTTTGATTCGTTATTTAAATGTTTCTTAAAATAAAATAAATAATAGTTTGAAGCGTTATACAAGGGGCTCAACTTTATATATGAATAGTTGAGGCCAATATTCAACCCTTAAAATTATTGTTATTTTGTTATTTTGGGTGTACCTTTCATTGGTTGCAAGACAAAGCCAAAACAAAGAAAAAACATCAATTTCTTCTAATATATCAGAAGACATGCAGGGCTGGCCGCAGGGGAAAGATCGAGAGGACAGCTGTACTAGGCCCTGAGTTAAAGGGGGCTCTGTCCTCAAAGGACTTTTTTTTTCTATTGTCTTGTTCAATAATTAAAAAGTGTGCCACAGTGTAAGGGAAAAGACTTACTATAGTATGTTGTGTATAAAATATGTAATTATTAGTGTTAAAAAACTATTAGTAAGCTAGTCAATTTTTTGTTGTATCAGTGATACAAAATACAGCTCTAATATTAAACAGTTTTTACTTGCCCCTGTACTTGTTTTATCCAAAGGGGTTGAGACCGCAAGATTTCTGTCGCTGGTCCTGGAGGAAATGTAGCCTGTACTTTAGTTATGAACACAAAATATTGGTCCTGATGCTCCGTTACCTTACCTCTGAGAGCTTTCAGGTTCTTGCGTGTGACGGATTTGTCTGAAAGTTTATACTTCAAGTATTTGTTGTATAATTTGTTTTTTATAAATTTTTATTTATTATTATTATTATTATTAGCACCGCGTCTTACTACCCGTTCGGGTTATACGCACTTACGCTAATGTGTAATGGTAGGGTGATTGTGAGATGAAATGGAGGACCTACAGTTTAACGTGGAATCCGAACCACGGTGGAGGCCTGGCATTCCTCACATTCACAAGATGTCTTGTCAGAGGTGAAGGAAGGGTTTGGTAATCAGATAAATCTTTGCCGGGACCGAGGATTGAACCACGGCCGCCAGCATAGAAGTCTGACACCTTACCCCTAGACCGCCAGGTCACCTTTTATAAATTAAGTTTTATATAGACACTTTACACTTGGTTGTTTTAACATGGATAAAGAAAGACCCGCCTGGGTGTCCGCGTGAGTTAAGATACTACTCTTACAATAGACTAGACTGGCCAAGACGGGGAGATCGAGGTTCGATCTCGGTCAGGTGTACTGAGGGTGTTTTTTCTAAACGATTTTCAACTCTCCGTGCAAATTTGGGAACATCGACTCTAAATCAAACCTTCTTCCCTAACACATTGGTGTAATGAGTACATAAGCACACGACCCAAACAGCTAGTAAGACGCGGTGTTAAAATGAATATAGCTAGAGTGCCATAAAATGGTTTCGCTATTTACTAGCACTGCAGATTATATTATTGTGTTTTTGTAAGAGATGAACTTTTATTTTCCCCGGTTCCAACAGGCAAGCCATCCATCTTGGTGGACTACCAGCGCTCTGTTATATTGTCATGCGTACCCAGGATCCTCATATCATGCAAAGGTGAGGGAATAAAACTTGTAAATGCTCGTTGATTGTCTTGCTACGTTTGTCTGTGACGTAGCGATGAGTCAAGATAGGATTTCTTGGAATGGTCTATTTTATGGGTGTGTCGAGGCCATTTTTTCAATTCTAAGCGAAGTCGCATTTGAATATACCTATGAGATATTCCCGAAACTAGGGGTGTACCGATGTGGATACCGATAAATCGTTACCGGGCTATTATTAGTACATCAGTAATTAATCATAATCTGCGATTATTATTTCGATTAGTTGTTGTTTTTTAAAGTAAAATTTAAATCTAGATTTTCTAGTATGAGCTTAGTGACCAAAATCGCAACAACAAAAAACCACTTATATACACACACACACTGCATCTGTTTTGTGGGCTATGCAAAGATTACATAGCCAGGTAAAGAAATTTAAGTTAATAACGTTGATAAAACTAACAATCTAGTTCCAATTCTAGTCGGTCACGCATGAAATATATTTTTGCACACCTACAATCTTTTTGTATTAATAATATTAACTGTTATCATTCTCTTACGCATATTTCCCAATAGTTATTAATCAATAATTGGGACTACTCGGTGTAAATAATCTTAGCATGAACAATTATTTTAAACAATCGGTTATCAGTTTTACTGAATCGGTACATTTCTATCTGAAACCAAATCGAAGTTTGAATATTTTAACCATGTTAAATGTCGGATAAAAATAGTATTCTTTCCATAACTATGGAAGTTCAAAAACTAAGTATAATTTACAAAATTCTATATTTCAAAGATATTTAATATATGTCATTTTAAAATTACAAGTTAAGCTACTATCACAACATTTATTTTTAATATCTTAATTTTTTTTTTGTGTGTGTACACTAATTTATGACGGAAATAACGGTAGAAGATGAAAATAATAAACTTTTTTTTCTTCTAAGTTTTTTAATTGCTGAATTCAAAATTTCAGTTTCGAATCAAAATCAAAACGAACAAATACATAAAGTCAACTCTGAGTTTTCTAGGCACCGCACACTCTTAGTATATTTACATTTTATTCGGCAAATTTTCAACATATAATATTGTCTAAAAATTATATTTAGGATTTTAAGGTAGTCTTTTGTAAAAAAAAATTCTAACCGTCTACAAACCTAACAATTTGATTTCCTTATGTAAGTAGGTTGTAGGAGTCTTCCTACCAGGAAGTAAATTTTAAAAAAGTCTGAGGAAACATGTGTGTATTTAGGATAGGAAAAAAGACAAAATTTATTTTGAAATTAAAATCATTGCTGTTCAGGTGCAAATAGAAGAGTGAGTGTTTATATGAGTCAACAGAAGAGGGAAAGTGTTATTAGCAGATGAACTGGTCATTTTATCCCCTCTCCTATTTTGTTCTTTGGGATATAAAAGTGCTAGTGTGCTTAGGCAGGTCAAGTTAAGTTGCATCCTGGTTTGTAAAAGAGCTTCCAACTCACTCACAAAGTCAACGTCGTTAAGGGAAAGTTGCCTTCTATATAGAATTTAATTGACTGATTTGATTGAACAGTTTACTTACTTGCAAGATTTTAGTTACTTCATGCATTCATCTTATGTGCTCATTAAATGGATGGCCAATCTATTTAATAAGGGTGTCGAATGAATGATATATCTAAGTGGACAGTATTGATCTAAGTGCAAGCTCATCTTGCAAGGTGTAAATATTATTTAGTAATCATCTTTATCACCTTAAAACATGCTTGAAGAACAATTCTTCTTAAATAAAATTAATCCCTTGGCTGTGCTACGGACGTGCAGTAAGATTTTCTGGACGTGATCCAAGCATGCGGTATTATTTAAACAAGTTTATAAATGTTCAATGAAAGAAGACAGAAGATGTTGGTTTCTTAAAACGGAGCGATTAACCCGCTTGTAAGTAGGTCTCTGTTTATACTTTTTATACCAATACTGAACTCGTTATCGAGACAAGTGTTAGACCTACGTGAATTCGGGGGCCCTGTAAGTATTAATCTTTCTAGTCCTTCTGTGTGAACTTGGCCACCTGTTGGTACATTTTTAATTTAATTATTCTAGTTATTAATTTTATGCTAATTGGAGCTATTTCATATACACTGATCGTGGAAGTATGAAATATCCAACACGCTCGTTCGAAAGCAATGACGAGTTCTTTTTCTCTATCAAATTGATTTGAGAACAATTATTATTCCATTGTTTAGTCTTTCGCAATCTCACTATTTGTTGCAATTTTCTCTCTCTCTCTCTTATTCAAGCAACAATCCTGAGTTTGATTAACAATAGGGATATATAGTTAGCATTGTTTAATTCATAGTTTCAGCTCTTGATTGTTCTTTATGTCTTATAAATAAGTTTAAAAAACAATTACCACCCATTTTGTATGTTGTCTCCTTTAGAAGTTGGTAAAAAATTGCTGCAATATTCAGATGAGGACTAAGGCTGATTATAGTCACTAATTATGTAATATGTGGGTATTAATATAGTATTTGTATTGAAACAAATTAGGAAAATTATAGTCTAAACAGTGATACCTATTTGTAAATATCTGAAAGTATATCACATTTTTAAAAAGTCCCATATTATGAATTATGGCACTTTCTATCTATTAATAGAATGACCTATATTATCTATTGATTAGTTTTATTTTATTTAGTGGAATGTGTTTACATCTCACCGAAATAAAACAAAATGTAAGTATATATATATATATATATATATCATGCAGGCGTCAATAGAATAGTACGATGAAAATTGATAGTTCTAAAATTGATAGTTTGTGTTAAATCTACCAGCACGCATGCTCGAGGGCTAATATCAGATTTAAATCTAGTATTTTAAATTCTTAAAACTGCTTATAAATGCTCATTGGTGTGTTGAATATAAATTTTATAATATATACTTCCACAAGGAGATATTTTTTAATTCTGGTATTTTATCACTAATAATTGGTCTTTCTTTTATCCTATATTTATTTTTAAGGGCATCTTAAAATTGTGTACTGTATCTGGTGTTTTATAAAGTTTTATTGTTTATCCAATTTGGTGTTTGAAAACAGTTTTACTTGATAATGAAACCACTCATATAGCTAAAACAAGAGTAGTTATTTATTAAGAATTCTTAAATTACCACTTTTAAAGCTTGTTTATATATAAATATAATTTTAAGACATTTAACATGATAGGACATACTTTAGATTAGCTAATAATATTAGAGATGTGTCAAATCTGAATCTTTAAAATTTTCTTTCGAATCTGTTAAAAATGTAGAATTTTAGTTGAAGTGAAAATATTTAAATTTGAATTTAAATAAAGTTGTTTAAGGTCTGGTACAAGTGACAAACTAAATATTTTGTTTGTCGTGTATATTACATCATAAACCATAAAGAGATAACATTTTATGTAAATTAATTATATAAATACAATCTCGTATTTTTTTTAATTATCTTATTAATCTCTCAACTACACAAAACAATATAAATACTTTTACCTATTGCATGAAATTGTTATATCTAATCATTGTGTTCGTAATTATATTAGAGATACTTTTTTTTAAGATGCTTATAAATCTCTAATCTTTTGAATATCACTATTTTTCTCCTTTTTTTTTACTTCTTTTAGTTATTTGGAGCTTGAGAAAATATTCTACATTATCACTTTGGTGCTTGATTTTTTTTTTTGCCTATTTTTTTTATAAATATTACAATCAAGTCCGTAGCCAGCCATTAATTTCAAGGAAGTCTTGGTGGACACATCCCCCAATTTCTGAAAGCTAGAAAAAATTCTAATTGATAAACAGTTCTAGACATTCTCTGAAGTGTTTTGTTTTTCCATGGTAAAATACCCCCGTAGCTGCCGAAGACTCAGAAAGTTTCTAAATATTTACTACCTCTAGACGCTCTCTGAAATGTTTTTATGGTAACATAGCCCCCTAATTTGTATTTGTATCTTAATTTTGATATTGTTTGAACCATAAATAAAGCCATATATATTTTGTTCATAAATAATAATAATAATAATAATAATAATATTTAGCACCTCGTCTTACTACCCGTTCGGGTTATACGCTTTAAGTACTAATTACGCTAGTAGATTAGAAATTGGGAAGGCTTAATTAGAGGAAGTGAACCCGCATTTGCGTGGAGGGAGAATGGAAAACCATTTAGGAAACCCCCCCGGTTCACCCGACCAAGATTCGAACCTCGATCTCCCTGTCCTCAGCAGTCGAGCTTCAACACGACAAGCGCGTTAGCCAACTATGCCACCGAGGTGGGTTTGTTCATAAAAAAATTTCAGGGTGTTTAAATCCTCAAAACCTTCTCCTGGCTTTGACCTTGATTACAATTATTTACTTCATGAATGTATAATGAGTTTCACTTGTCCTACTGGTTTTAATTTGAATATTAAAAAGTGTATAAACAATTATTAATAACTAAGCAGTGCTGAAAATGTAATATTAGATTATAAGATACTATCTTATGTCTTATGAATATTGCAATTTTTATAACATATGACATTTTTTTTAAAAGATAATATTAATTTTCCTCTACATGCTTGATTTATTTTGGACTTTTTTCCCGCCCCTAAGAAACCTCAAAAAATAACTCTTGTTTTATTTCCTTCCTCTGGTGTACATCCCGAGTGTGACGCATGGCATGTATGTTTCCAGGATGGTCCTGGGCGTGGCGCTGCTGTATTTGTCCTGCATCCACGTCCACCGGCAGATGTACGACTACGGATCGTACACGCTCGACATCACAGGTGGGTCACTTGAATTGTATAAACACTCCCACGCTAAACATTTGCATTGCAAATACAAAACATGTGGCGGTCACGAGTTGTGCGTCTGACTCCATGACTCATGGTTTAATAATGACCAGCATGCACTCACATGCTTGGATCTGATCCGGAAGGCCAATGTTTCGATTCCAGGCACGGCTATTTAGTGACTCTTATTTTTATTGGCGTTTTGATTTCACATCCGTATGAACGCTAATATTTTGGTTTAAGATTACACATCTTGTTTTATTAAATCAAATAACATAAATACGTTCTTTGTCTGGCCGTTTGTTTAAATGTCAAGGTCATTTAGTCTGGTTTGCTAGGAGATGGGTAGGTTGAGATTTGAATCCTTGTTGCATGTAATGAGGGTTTCCCTCTCTCCCTTTTAAGTAAATGGGATCACATTTCCTCTAAATTATACCTTGCTCTTACATGCTTTGGTGTAAACTAGCCTGCCAATGACTGGGAGTTCGAGGTTCGAATCTCGCTCGGATGTATCAATGTTGATTTTTACAAAATTGTTTTCCACTCTCCCTCCACATAAATGTAGATAAACTTTTTATAAATATAACCTTGCTCAGCCCTTAAATCATTAGCATAGCTGGTATTGTACACAAGTATATAACTTGAACGGGTACTAAGAAAATTATTATTATTATTAAAAATATATCTAAAATTATTTAAACGGTACCAAGTTCGGTGTGGCTATGTTTAAATTGTTACAGATAAAATTGTCTGCCTTTACAGCTGACTCGGTTCAAAATGTATATCTCGCCCGCATATAGCAATAGGGTTGATGCTTTTTATACCCCAAACATGACATAGAAATTTTTTCTTAACACTTGAATTGTCTCAGCACCTTAATTACAATCCACAAGAAATGGTAAAGTAGGTAGTAACTTTGTGTGTATCAAATTAATGTCTTTGTTGTTTTGTTTTTTTAAACTACGGTATCTACATCAAAATAATAAACTCATTTAGGTATATTCATTGAACACCAAATGTCACAAAAATCATTATTAAAAGGTTTAACGTCCCTTGCATGATTAGACTAGTTGATGCGAATTTAAAAAATCATCTTGAATATGATGCTCTTTGAAAAATATTTACAAAGTTTTGTGTTTTTTTATTTATTTTATCATCGTGTCTCACTTACTACCTGTTTGGGTTTTATGCCTATGTTCTAATTACGCTGATGGTTTTAGGGATTAGCGAGGCTATATTTATAGGAAAAATACCCACATTTGCGTGGAGGGAAAGCGGAAATGCATTTTGGAAAAATCACCCTCGGTACACCCGACGAAGATTCGAACCTTGATCTTTCTGTCATTTGCAGTCTAGTTTATTGCGAAAGTAGCACATTGGACCACTCGACCACTGAAGCGGGTAAAATCTAGTAAAAATGTATCCGGCCAAACCTGGTGAAATAACCTCCTTAAAAATGTTGCTTTATTAACTTTAATGTCCTGAAAATAAACATGTTTAGGTAGAAATAATGTGTGTTCACTTCTCACCAACCTTATAACATGTTTTCTGTCCCCAGGTTGGTAATTGGAGGGCTCAGTAGGCTACTTATTCCAATTGTTTCAAGTGCCTGAGTAATTTGAGTTTAACAGATCCACCCTCACTTCCTCTGTGGTCTCTCGACGGCCTTGAAGGCTAATGACAGACCATTTAATATGCAAATCTTTCAGGATCTTAATTTATGTGGACTTTTTTTAAAATTGAAAATTAAATGTGCACGTCTGTTGCCGGTCTAGTTTCCACACACGGCTTAGTCAGTCCTGTGTGAGGGGCTCCTTCGCATCCCAGTCAGGTTAACTAGGGCGGTTTTCCATTCTCTCTTCAGACTAAACTTATAATTACATAACCCAAAGTGGTAGTAAGACGCGGTTCTAATAATAATAATATAACATTAAGTTATAAATGGTGTTCATTGTAACTACCTATCAATATTTTATTAATTGCAGTTAAAATGTGTATGAGTTATATCTCAAGGGGTAAAATAAACTAGATGTATGACAATATAAAGCAACCGTCAGTTCAAATGTCAAAAAGAAACTCTATAAACTATATATATACTTTAATAAATATAATTTACATTTTTGTAATCTCAAAGGACGCTGTCTCGTTCTCGTGGCTCAATACTTTCTTACATTCTTGTCTCGAATTGAAAAATTGGTTCTCGCACATCCCTAAAAATTTGAAATTGGTACCTCAAGGCAAAGATTGATTTTTTTTTTAAAGAGTTTTGTCGCTTTTCTGGGTTCCAGGCCCTCTGATGGTTATCACTCAAAAGGTCACCAGCCTAGCCTTCAGCCTCCATGACGGACTTACCCGTCAAGAGGACGAACTCACTGCCAATCAGAAGTACCATGTCGTCAAGTGAGTGATTCACTTATATAATCTCGCTTAGAGTATTCAGAACATTTTAACACTAAAAATTATGTTCAATTTTTTTTTACTCGAATATAGGACAAACCTAACTGCCAAATCCAAAATAGTTAATCTACGATTAATTTGAATGCGATGAAAAAACACAATATTGCTTTTACAATGGAAAGAAGAACACAGTTCACACGTTACACTGCTGCCTCTTGAAGAAAATCAATCGTTACCGGCCAATCCCCCAACCTAGGTTTCATTCTATCGAAACTCATCAAATGGGAGAAAAGGGAAACTTGTAAAGAATGATAGGACACTTAGATGAGAACCTGTAAGATGAATAACATAATGACATTTATAAAAGTCTTAGCAGTAGTACTGGCTGTAGAATACGATGATAGAGTGTGTCATGTAGTCAGCGCAACAAACCCTTCGGCCATTTATTTACTAGCAATGTACCGATTCAGTAAAACCGATTGTTTAAAATAATCATTCATGTTAAGATTATTCATACCAATTAATCCCGATTATCAAATATTTACTAACAACTATTGGGAAATATGCTTAAGAGAATAACAGTTAATGTAATTAATACAAAAAGAAAGCTTATGCATAAGCGGCAAAAGTTGGAACTAGATTGTTAGTTTTATCAACGTTATGAACTTATATTTCTCTATCTTATTATGTAATCTTTGCATAGCCTGAATCCCAGATGAAGTGTGTGTGTGTTTAAGTTTTTTTTTATTCACTAATCTCCTACTTAGAAAATTTTGATTTAAATTCTACTTTAAAAAACACACGATTAATCAACTTAATAATTGCTGATTACGATTAATTGCCGATGCACTAATAATCCCCCGATAACGATTCATCAATATCCGCATCAGTACATCCCTATTATTTACTAATTTAGTCCGCAAAAAAAACCCTTAAATTTTATGTAATTCTTGCTATTGAACTTAAAAAAAAATCTCATGTTTAATTGTCTTTCGTAGGAAGATGCCGACATTGCTGGAGTACTTCAGCTTCATGTTTCACTTCCAAGCCCTCATGTGTGGTCCGGTCGTGTTCTACAGAGATTATATGGACTTTATCGATGGCACAAACTTCCTCAAGCACGCTCCATCCTCTTCCGTGAGTTGTCTCGTTGCTATAGCTCTAACGTCAGGTCGAACTCATGAATGTTCTTAGCAGACACTCGATGCCAAATAACACTATTACTGCTCATACTATATCAAGTGTGGGTGTGAAGGTCGTGTTTTAAATGTGAAGCGATGTCGAAGAGAAGCTTGAAATAATGCAAAAAAAAATTCATTGATAAGATGTTTTGGTTGTCTTGGTAAAGAGAAAGGTTTATAGTAATAAATATTACATGGTAATAAACAAAGCCCACTATATTATTTCATGGTAATAAACAAAGCCCACTATATTATTTTGTAGTAATAAACAAAGACCACTCTATTATTTTATAGTAATAAACAAAGCCCACTCTATTATTTTGTAGTAATAAACAAAGCCCACTATATTATTTTATAGTAATAAAAAAGCTCACTATATTATTTTATGCCCCCATATCTGAATTTATCTCTGTTTACATGATAAATGTTATTTGATCAATAGTTAGTGTTAAAAAACTGTTTAGTAGCTGTTATAAAAAGTATTCTAATGTTGGAATATATCATATTTGGTGAGAGATTTCAAAGGTGTGAAGTTTATTGTGGGAGTGAAAAGTCTAAAACGAAAGAGATTTGACCTTGGCTTTTGACATTTTGAAGCTTCACACACTCATAAACTGTTACTATATTCTAAACTCTTCCTTTAAAACTCGATGTAATTATTTTTTAAATTGGAAAATGACTTAATATCTAAAGGACATTTGATTTGTCGAGTCATTATTCAAATTACTATTCTATCCTGGTTTGTCCTGCGGCCTAAGGTCCTTATTTAAGACTAACCAAAATTTTGCATGACATCCTTTTACAAACGTTTACTCGGCATATTTAAATGACTTCTCGAAACAGATTTAAAATTCATAATATATGAATATAATACACACACAAAATAAAATTTGACTACTGGGCATATTAAATGTTAATCATGTTCAATTTCGTTAATATAAATTCAAATGAACAATTATTTGAATTTAACCCTAGTAATCGTATGTTGTATTTTGTCCTAGGTTTCACTAAAAGGATGGGGAGGGGGCCGGGGATGGTAGGTAGCTCCTTTAAACAACCTTTTTATTTTATATATTTATTCTTTCAAGCTTCATTCTGATAAATTTGTTTATTAGCAAATGTTATAGAAAGGACTCGGGCAAGGTAGTTTTTGCTACTCCTTTTTTTCAAAATGTTGTACAAACACATATACAGTAATGTGTAACGAGGAGGAGGGTGGAGTTATACTAAATGTATTTATACGTTCATGGAAAGAGCATGGCGAACCATTTAAAATAAACTGTTTGACCTTCCCCTCACCGACAAACCACGCAACACAAGATAGTGGCTTTCTCCCAGGTCATAGTGCCGTTGCTCGATGTCCTAAGTTAAGTATATTTTTATCGGCCGTATGCCTAAAAAAGTCACCGTGTTTTCTTGTCTCCAGGGAAAGCTGGACAACAACTCGAACAGTCGCAAGGTCGTGTTTGAGCCGTCGCCTTACCTGGTTGTGTTCAAGAAAGTGGTGGTCTCGGTTTTGTGCGCTCTCCTCTACGTCAAGCTCATCCCCTCATTTCCTATACAGCGAGTCAAGGGTGAGTAATCTTGTCGTCCGGTGAGCACATTTTGGAGTGTCGCAGTTTGTTCCCTATACAAACACGAAAGTTAAACTAGACACCGCTGCCCCTGGACAAAGAGGTCATGGTAACCCCTTAAAGAAGATTGGTCCCTACTGCCCGATTCCCCGACCTAGGTTTTATTCTATCGGATCTCATCTGGTGGAAGTTTGAAATGTTCAACAAAACTTCCTGAAAGAGAGAACAAAAAAACTACCCAAACGGGATAAAAAAAAGTGACAAAATGTAACATCATTCCTTAGCAATTTCCAATAGTTAATATGATAACAAACATGGCGCTATATTATATTCTAGCTGAGAAATATTTCATCATAAAATATTCACGTTGGTAAATACAGATATGAAATTGGTTCATAAATGGAAAATCGTTGATTGACGCAAGCCTAAACCTTTAGTTGTTAATCTAATAGTTTGTCAATTTATCGTTACAGAAGCGGAGTTTGTAGAAGACACTACTGTTCCGTACAAGATGTGCTACCTGATCATATCAACCACTCTAGTCAGATTCAAGTACTACCACGCCTGGCTCCTAGCCGACGCAATCTGCAACGCCTCCGGCCTCGGTTTCAACGGCTTCGACCAGAACGGCAACCCCCGTTGGGACTTGATCTCCAATGTCGATGTCCTCAAGTTTGAGGTACGCCGGGGGCCCTTATGTTTTTATGTTTTCTAAATTATTTCCGACACTGACCGAGTGGATCAAATTTGGTCGAATGACTTAGTTCGATTGGTAGCGTGTCTGCATATGGAGCTAAGGGTCCTGGTTTCCCATTACATGGTGATGAATTGATGTCTTAGAGCTGGAGGTTTTGTCTCTTCTAGATTTGTGAGTGGGACTTCTAAGTGATTTTCATATATAAGCAGTAGGTTCAGAAAGTGAATATTAAATACGTCATTTTTCTGACAATTACAGGCAAATAAATATAGCTAATACCACTAAGGGCCGGTCTTATGGCTACCGGAGAGATATTGCTATTGGGAGGTTGAAGTTATCTACCAAATAAAAGTTATCAGCCACTTTAAGGTTTTACATGTCTTATGAACTGAATTTATCTGCCAGATGGATAATTATCTGTAGGATTAATATATATTTTTATTCAGAACACGCAAGGTTGTTCCTTTTTTTTACCGGTGCGCGCATGCGTATAAACCCTGTTGTTACCGATACAAGCTGGCCATTGGCCTCAACGCTCAACATTTTTTAAATAATGGCGGCTAAACGAGTGTGAGGAAACAGATTACGTCATGTGGGCTAGGAAGCTAGATTGTCTTGCTAGTTATAATTTTAGTGTTTGCCAAAATTATATCGATAGTTCGGTACAACCTTTAAAAAACTTCATTTATTTTACTCACATTTAAATAATTTGTTCTTTTATAACTATAACTCTACAAATAACTTGTTAGTTTTTATAGAAGTGTGAATTAAATGTTCTAACTTTATATATAGTTAGAGCCCGGTCATGTGTCTACTAAACACAATCAAGATCTTTAACCTAAGAACAGATTCTGATTGGCAAAACCTCATTAAATACAACGCGTCACAATGGCAACAACCATTTTAACTTTCAGATAAAAGTTATCAGGTACTTAAACCTCCCGATAAAAAATGTGATGGATAAATACAGTTTATCTGACAGTCATAAGACGCAAATTTAACTTATTCACTAGATATAAATATTTATCCAAGAGTCATAAGACCGGCCTTCTTGTTAAAACCAACTTAATTGACGACTATTCACATACAAAAGTAGTCCAATTAATCAATTTCTAAAGAAGATCTAATTTTGTTTTATTTCATCGATCTTCGTGTCGTCAGCAGTCCAATCCGTGGTGAGAATGATGCCCTTAGGTCATTCAACTATCGGAGCGGGTTTCTAGGCTGTATAACATTTTATGATCAAATTTCTTGTTATTCAATTAAAAAAGAGTAATGTTTGATCAACTAAATGTGAAGGATACTTGTCCGTTCGGTCCTTGTACAGTATTTGTTTGATGTATAGTTCAGCCTTAGCTTGCGCGATAGTATCGAGCAATGGAACAAGGGTACCGGACGCTGGCTCCGGATGATAGTGTACGACCGGGTGGACCGATGCCACACACTGCTGACCTACGCCCTCTCTGCGCTATGGCACGGCTTCTACCCTGGGTACTACCTCACGTTCATGAGTGGCGCTATGTTCACTTTCGCCAGTCGCGCGGTGAGTCTCATAGCGATCGCCCAACAGAGTCGAGTGGCTATTTTCCCTTAACTGATGGTGAGAGGTCGGCTGTGTGAGGAGGTGGAGGCCGAAATAAGTGTAATTTAATTAATATTTCCACATGTAATGTACCGTAAAATTATAATGGATATTTTGTGAGAAGTTGGTCAGGGAACTTGGGAAAAGTCAGGGAGAGGTTTTTTTACAAATTCTGTAAAAACTCAGAG
>CABFOV010006088.1:21839-37296 GCA_902141375.1 Timema poppense | reverse complement strand
GTGGTGGCAGGTATATTATATCCATGAGTATCGGAGAGCTTATTTGGAAATATTTTACTCGAGACATTCAACTTTTTATTAGGAATATTAATAATATTCCCAGTAGGAACGAATGGATTGAAAATTATTGTGCGTGCTACCGGGTTAAATCTCATAGATTTACTCATGTTATTAAAATCAAATGAAGCTCCATACTGGAATATAACCACTAAATTTAGTATGTTGAAGTTCTCCCAGCAGTCTCGAAACATGTCCACCATCTTGTCAGTTTCCTCTGTCACAGTTGTGGTGATTACCAGAAGGAAGAAAGCTCGTGGGTTCCAGAATGGAGAGTCCGTCCAGTTGCTATTTACAAAACATTTACCTCTTGTCTGCTCGCTGATAAAGATGAACCCAACACTATTCTCCACGTTATCATTTCGCTTCAACCCAGCAAATACTTCAATATCTAACAAATAATCCTTCAGACATATAACTGGAACATAATTATTGCTATGAATTTGTTGGAATATCTCTGAGGTTATTTCATCCTTAGCTAATTCATCAGTCTGAATAACAAGAAAATAAAGAGGTTCATTTAAAAAACTGTTAATAATAATCTCTGTATTTGTTTTTAGTTCAGATATATTTGAGTCTATTCCAAGATTTGTTAACACTAGAGGGTTTATAAAACCAAATAAATACACGGTAGTTAATATGTACTTTGTGTTCATTTTCACCAACTTTTATGTTTACAGTTCTGAAATACAAAAATATGATTAGATAGTTAATAAATTCAGACATATTTTGTTTGCTTCAACAATGAAACGAAATATTCCTTATTTAAAATAATAGGTGTTATATTTATTTTTGTTGATTTGTTATAAGAAAATTATTATTTATACAAATTTACAAAACATTTATAAACGTTAGTTGTTTTAAATATATTGTTAAAATTATCATCATGTTTACAATACAAGGTTTATTTTGAGGCCATGATTTAAGAATGGGTGTATAATTATTACTATTATTATTATTATTATTATTATTATTATCATTATTATTATTATTAGCACCACGTTTTTCTATCTGGTCGTTTTAAACGTACCTACGCTAATGTGTAATGGTAGGGGAAATTGTGAGATGAAATGGTGGACCTACAGTTTAATGTGAGATCTGAACCACAGTGGAGGCCTAGCATTCCACACATTCACAAGTGCTGATTAATACACGTCTTGTCAGAGGTGAAGGAAGGGTTTGTCAATCAAATAAATCTAAGAATTGGTGTTGCTCCCAATTGGGATGAAGGGAACATGTCCAACTTTGAGACAAAGTGCTACCCCAGGGAGTATACATTGATAGGAACATTGATAAAAATGATTTAAATATAGAATAAAATATGGCATATTAGAATGGAAGTTTTTATTTATATTTAATAAGGACAATTAATTAGTTTTGATACATTTAAAACATTTATAACTCACTCTATATCCAGCTTAGTATACCTTCCCCTAATTCTCATATTGCCCTTGCGCGTCCTGCATTTTAAAAGATTTAATCTTGTTTCTACCCGTTAAATATATTATTGAATACACCCCTGAATCTAAGTTCAAAAATTAAACAAATTTTATTAGATCCTAATTTGTTAATATTAATAAATGTAAGAAATAATAATTTTGAATTTATTTTAGCTGTCATAAATATATTAAAAATCACAACCAGTGACGGGCTTCAATTAATTTATTTATCAACGCTTCTCACTGCTTGTTCAGGCTATACAAAGGATGATTTTTCATTAACTGCCATTTTACACTTATCAATAAATTATTAATTATATTGATAAACCAATTATACCTAGATTAGAAGCAACACTAAATACATTTTTTTTGTACTATAGGGGAACTAAATTTTGATCTATTAGAAATATAAACCAATAAATCTAGAGAATAGCCTTAGAATTTCAATAAAGAATCATCTAAAGAAAGGTAAGGAATTATAAATAGACTTCAACCCCAACCATGATCATGGTTTTATAAATAAAGATTTTAAATCAAAACTAAGTTTATGTTGGGAATAATGAGTAGGCCCTAAATTTGCTGAAAAATAAAATTTACACAGATTTCAAATCATATTGATACATTTATCAAAATAATCAAAAAGCCATTGTTTGTCCATACGTTGCTCAATTTCAAGTTAATGCTTACTAATCACCCTAAAAATTCCTTTAATTTTATTCATAAGTTTCAAGATTTTATAAAAATGGATTAAGGAAACATAAAAAAATATATTCTAAACAAACGTTTTTCCTATATCTTACACTAAAATTACGGTACATCTAATATAATTTAAATTGCAAGTTTTTATTAAAATATATTAATTATAATGTTATTGAGCATTTTGTTTTGTCTTAGCTATACATTCTTTACAATAGGAATTTGAAAAGTAAGATGATGCCAAAAATTGCTTGGACCCCTGACGAATATTATGATATATTACAGTAGTTAATGTTGTCCAGAATTACCAAATCTTCGAAAAACCTCTGTATAGTCAACAGTTCAAAATGTCGTAGTGGAATATATAATTGTTTAAAGGGACTGTATTGCAGAGTCAACAAGAGATTGTCACATATTCATAGTTGATGAACATCAAGCTTGAATCCGGTTTCGGTTTATCTTTTAATGCACTTCAACAATTAGAAATTATTTATCTAGATGACATTATTTTTTTATAGCCTAAAAACAATTGCATAAGTGTTAGAGCATTTGAAAATACTCAACGTTCCAAAACTATTCCAAAATTTGAAAGCATATAGAATTTTTTTGTGAAAAAACTGGTTAAAAGTGAATTCGACTGATTCTTGTTGGTAGCACCGACACTTACACTTTCAAAAGTAAAATCAGTAATGATAAATAGGTCTCTTTTCATAAGAAATATGACACAAATCATTCTTTTGTAGTGCAAGGACCTTCCACTTCTGATACTGACCACTACATCTTTCCTCGTAGAAGTAAGGGTTCTGTGGGTGCTTGTGCGCTCTGTAATGAGGTTGTACTCTTGTCCCACCTCATTCAATCTGAACATTATTGTTTATGCTTAAATTGCTTTTCGGTATTAAATCTTTCCATGTTTTGAGGATCAGGAAAAAACTTGTCAAATTGTTGTCGTGTAAAAGCATTACATCTTACTTTATCGACAGATTTTTAAGTCATCCCAAACTCTTCGTTTGGTAATAATTGCACCATAAACCCTACATTTGGCAACAACCGTACCGAATTTACATTTAATCGTAGTAAAATTTTGGAGAGCACCAATCCTACTCATTCATTGTATACAACCAACCCTGAAAGAGGTACTTCTTCTGACAGTTATTCTAAATACTGCAACTATAGTAGTTAGATATAATTATGGTCTAGTACAGTAATTTTGTAGCTGGCGAACGTACGTTCTATGTCTCATTCCATTACACGCAAGGCCTCTGACAGACAGAGTTTCCCAATGGAAATCTTCCATTTCAAGGTAAAAAGTATCGGTTTATCACCACTTGAATTAACCTTCTGAATCAGAGTGAATTTTCATTCGAAGTTATATCCTTGTCGTATTTTTGTTCCCACTTACTGGTTGTTGATATTCTTAATACATTTCTTCCAACAATAGGATACATCATTATGGGTCGAGTCACCATTGAATTTGCCACTGTAACTTTGGGGAGTTTTTGTTTATTTACTCATACCTCCTTAAACTCTTTAGTTAAAATATTTTGGAAGCTAATTAAGGTTCCGCATCGAAGAAATTTACAGTCTGGAGGACATTCAATTTTAACGTTTGTTCATGGAAACATAAACACGACGCTATGACCGTTGATTCACAGTTCATCTTCCTTTCGGTTAATCTGCCAAACGCCTTGATACCTCAAAGAAGAGTGCTGTAAACATGTTTTTATCTACGAAACAAAGAGTTTTCAAAACTACCGATGCATAAAGATAATACTTTTATCTCTTAGACGAATATATTAGGGATGGAATTATATCTAGATTTGGAAAAGTTTCTAAAGTTCCTGAAAAGGGTTATTCATGGCGCATTATGGAGTTAATCATCCTGGTCTCGTTTCAACTGCATTTAGAATTATTTGGGCTGCACCTGCACCAAAAAGATATTCGTACACTCTGAAACAATTTGTTGTTTGTAGACTCAAAGCTACAAGTATACATAGTATATATATATTACTTCATTTTAATACTTTTTATTTCGTATTCACTGCTGAAATTGGCCGTATTTTCTTTCAAATTTGGATGGCTTTATCGTATCAAAATTTCAAAGTTTCATTTGGAGATCTATTCTAGCTGAACAAATCGAGGTTTATGAGATAAATTTGACCTTATTTTGCATTTCTATTGTTGCGTATCAGACCCAAAATTGTTGAGCGTTTTGACCAAACAAGAGATAAAGATATATCCAATAACCATGAAAAAACGATAGGGATGTCTACATATATGATGTGACGAGCTCTATTGACAATGAAGTGGAACTGAATATTTATGTATGAGCAAATTATCTCCATGTTTGAATCCAAAGGTCTCACATTAGCTTAGTGGCGTTCCAATTCGGAATGTTTTATTATGCGTTTTCTTTGAGATCAGGTCTATCACATTCCATCTCGTTTGATATGGATCCCACTAAGAAGGTTATTGGGGATTAATGTCATCCTGCATGCTATTGCTTTTCTTGTATGGTTGGAGCTCTTGATATATACCATACTTAACATTTAATTAGTCACTGCCCTCTATATGGATTCTTTGGGTTTTATTGCACCCCTCACACTTATCATCAAGCACCTAATTTAGAACCCATGAAGCAAAATTTTAATTGGGATGATTTTACCACACTTATCGCATTAAAACGGTGATAGAACTTCAAAAAGTCACCCTCTTGAAAGATGCCTTTTTATTGCAACATAGCTGGCACATCTGGCAACATAACATTATTAATAAGATGTACTGATAATTTTGCTAAAACATCTGGAGCTTGAATTTATATATGATATATTATTCATGAGATTCTTATTTGAATAAATTATATTTTGTAAAATCCAAAGTCACTTTGACCAAGAAAGCAACTATGTCCCGATTAGAGTTTTGTTCTCAACTTTTGTTGTCTAAGCTATTGCGATTTGTGATTGAAAGCTATAATAAAAGTAAAATTTCTCTAACGTTTTCACGTTTACAGATTCAAAGGTTGTTCTCTACTAGATTGAATCTGATCTTTCACGTTGGAAGGAATTAGTCACCAATCATATTATTCAAATTCAGGAAAATCTTAGGGCAACGCATTAGATGCATGTTTGGGGTGAGAATAATCCTGCTGATGTAATATCACGTGGGGCTAGCCCATCAATTTTATTTCACCATCCTCCATGGTTCTCTGGGCTTTGCCGGCATTGAGAGGATGAGGGAAGATGGTCCATATACTTATCCTACAAATTGCAATGTGAAACTGACTCCATAATGCTTGATCTAGTTTGCACTAAACCACTAATAGAATTATAGAATTTATGTGTCAACCTACAGAAGTTTAATGAGAGCCACCGCATACGTTTACCAAGTAGGTACCCTCACAAATCTAAGAAAGCCCTATCTAACTATGGAATAACTTTGTCTTGCCAAAGAATTCTTTATAAGCCAAATCCAAGCTCAACACTATCAAGATGAAATCTGTAGGCTCAGTAAAGGAGAATATTTCACCACAAATCTCCAGCACCCATATCCATTTCTAAAGATTCGTTACTCAGGGTGGGGTTATGTTCCAGAACGGCCATTTACACTTTGATCAACATCATTTCATTTTATTTCCCGCCAAGGGAAAATACGATTAACTAGTTGTTGGCCAGTGTCATATCGACTAACCTCACTGCCGTGCTCATTTTCTCCTGTCCATGCCGGGGTATTGATATTGGATAACATTCATCAACACACTAATTAGGAGAAGAGTCCATTTTTGTAACACCTGCTATCGAGCCCGTCCAAAGCCCACTTTATCAAAAATTGCTCCATTACCTGAAAAGGGATTGGATGGTCTTCGAGCTTTCCCATGCACTGGAATGGATTATGTTGGTCTATTCTATATCACCCGGCTCAGACAAAGAGTTCAACTCATTTTCCCAAAGGCACATTTCTGCCTTCTCCTTATTCTTGCTATTAAATCAGTTCACAATTTATTAGTGTCGGATCTCATGGACTAGTGTTTTCTAGCCGCCTTCAAGTGATTCCTTTCACGTAGAGGCCCTCATATATGAATTTTCTCAGATGGAAGAACGAATTTTGTTGGAGGTCACCGCAAACTTAATGAGTTCGATAAGTTAATGTCATCATACGCTTTAACCTTTATCTTAGGAATTGGGCTATCTGCCAGACACGTTGAGTGGAAAATAAATCCTGGTAGAAACCCGTCATTCGGAGGTTTATAGGATTCAAATGTCTTATGTATAAAATGTAATGAGCTAATTGTTGTTAGCCCTCACATATTAACTAATGGTATAAAATAACATTCTAAATGTTTTGATGTGAAGTTTTGTCTTGTTGTTTGGAGTTATATAAAATCTTACTGTTCACATGAGATATATATTTTACTTTGGATGTTTAATTTTCTCACCTAATTGTATTAGTGTTACGTGCCGTGTGTACACCAGGATTGAGTGTTTTAAGCTTCATATGGTGCCAAAAGTTCACCTAAGACGCTTCTTAGGATATCAAATTTTTACCTATGAGAAGTTAAAAACCGTTCTTATTCAAATTTAGGCTCTTTTTAATAGCCAACCCCTGTTTGTGTATTGAGCAACAAGCCTAATTCACCTGTCACACCCANAAAAACCGTTCTTATTCAAATTTAGGCTCTTTTTAATAGCCAACCCCTGTTTGTGTATTGAGCAACAAGCCTAATTCACCTGTCACACCCAATACAGCTCAAATCCTCACAATTGGATCTACGCTTGAGTATCTGCATGCGCCTCACCTGACTGGTGAACCCCATTAACCCTTGTAACGTTCTCACTTGTCGACCGAATCATTTTGGCTTACTGGAATAGCTGAAGTACTGTATACTTGCATAACTTGCAATCCAGAGGCAAGTGAATTGTTTAGTCCATTCCCATAGAAATGTATGCCGTTGTAATTATCATGTAGGACTACACCCTTACTTTTCATAGGCCCTTAAGAATCGGGGCGGAGCGGGATGTTGTAATTATCATGTAGGACTACACCCTTCCTTTTCATAGGCCCTTAAGAATCGGGGCGGAGCGGGAAGGACGGTCAGAGTCAAAACATGGACAACATCCGGTTCTAAAATGGTGGCCTCTTCCTACTCAGTAGGTTAACTTTTTTGTCGCGTTGAATGTGTATTGTCTTAATTTACAGCTTAGCCTTAGTATTTTATTGATTCCAATTTTTTGAAACTGATGTTCCCGTGTGAGAGGTTATGCTGTGGCCGTTTTTGTTGTTTGAAAAAGCAACCAAAATTCAAACCTTTTGACAATTTTCATGTGGGTGGATTGGCATCGGCCGGTCACCCTCTCTCCCTCTTTTGGCAGTTTTTACTAGACCACTCGTGTAGACATATTAGTTGGCCACAGGTTTTACAGTGAATTGCTTCATTTTGAAGAGGAAGCTCACCCACTATTTATATGTGTGTAATATAACAAGTATTGTTCTTTCTTGTAAGTGTCAAATATATGATATACCTTTTCTTTGTTTGGTTTCTAAATATTTTTTTGTCCAATATATTAATACAAATTGGAACTAGTATTATCCAATACGTGATTTGTAATCGGTCAGACCAGCTGACAGTTTGGATATCAATACCAAAATAAAACCAACATCTACTGAACCATGCCACAAATCAGGTTACACTTTATTACTCGCTGTCTCTTGCGAATAGTGAACATTAAAAACTGCATGCTAGGTCTATACTCTCACGACCCATCCATATCCAACAACCCAACTCTACAGAAGTTTAATTTACATTCAACAAAGATCACATAATATGAATGGGAGTTCAACAGCTTACATAATCAGATTTATCTTTATAGTTTGCCATTTGTTTCCTTGTCAATTCAAGACTAATCCTCCGTGCATTTTTTGGTTGTATTTTTCCACAGCCACAATTCAAATACCTTCTCACTGACCGAAGCGAAAACCTTAATCTATATCAGTGGCCAAACTGTCAATAAGTTCTGCACTTGTAATTTTCTTGGTTGTCCTTAATCGGAAGAACAAGTTTTGAATCCTTTTCATGTGAAATTGAAGGGTTTTTCTATATAAGGAATTCGAAATTTCATGGCTGCACATCCTTCCAAATTTGGACCACTGTGAGAGAGGGAAAGGATTTCTAACGCATGGGCCCATAACTCCCTACCAGTTAGCTTCTCGGTTCACGAGTGCCATAGAATCGACCTCCTCCTATGAACAAAGAAACAACGACGCAAAGGGAGGAATGATTTCTCTTTCAACGATTCTCCTTTCATCCGTAAATGTAATCATATAAATTGTAATATAAGAATCACACAATATTGTACACTTTATTATCTAATCGACTGTAGAAGTTATGCTTCTAACTAGTTGCACAATCCTAGAAGTGCTACCGTGAGGGATGGTCTCGTGATCACGGTAAAAATATACTTTTAGGATGTAATAAGCTCTCATCCTGAGAAAGCCTGTGGTGGTTGCGTCAACTCTACTTTCTTTCTTTTTTTTTCTGAGTATATATTTGTTGACAAACAGCTTTCTTCCAGTCTTTTTATTTATAGTTGTTTAGTAATATAATTACACTTTTAGATTAGTAATAGCTTGTCCTCGCTGGGTATAGCCTCATGTTGCTTGGTCACAACGCGTTTAGGTGTATCATAATAATGTAGGAATATAATCTATTTTGTTTACACTAGGGTGTTTATTATTGTAATTTCATGTTAATCGCAGTTAATCTTCCTTAAGAGCCTTCTTTAATTTTTGGTAGTCACCCTTTTTTGGAGACACATGTCCTGGACTAAAGATTATTCAAAGTGGCTGTTCAGTTCTTTGGAACATGACTTTTATTGCGGGATCCTTATACCATATTTGTTACTTGTAAATTCTCCTACATTATGTCTTTAGAATGTGAAGTCTCCTCTTATAGAGCTATGGCCAATATTATATCTTTTCTTTATCTTGTTTTGTATCCTTCTGGCAGTAATTGGTTCTAAGGGTGATTTGTCCGCCAAGTGTGTTCTTATGATTCGGCTTGCATATGCTTTGATTCTTATTATGCAATTACCTTCATAGAGGCTGTCCTAGTTGGGATTGTGCCTCTCAATAGCCATTATAAATGTTTTTGACTTCCCTACCTACCATCTGCAAGTGGCTTTTGTATATTGATTGGTAATCAACTTAACCTTTTAAGCGTTGCTAGTTAGCTATCTTATTTTCTACTAATGGCTCACTTTGGGGATTTTTACTTAATAATGAGGCAATTAATATGGTATATTCTCTAGAGTTCTCTACTTTTACTAATTCCTTATTTGGTCTCTCAAATATTTAATAATTCGGTTTTGACTGTAATATATTTTTTAATTACTACTAAGGGGACAATTATCAGTTATTTTATTACTTGTATGCAGATGAAAATAATCATAGGCCTGGAAATGAGATATCCTTTCCAATTTAAACTTGGTTTTTAATAAATAGTTTAATTTACCTTCTATTTAGGTATCTCCCTCTTTCCTAGCCCAATATATTTATGTTACAAAGTATATTTGAGGTCAACGGTACTAAAATTTCCAATACTATTAAAATTGTAATCAAAGTATAATGATTTATATTTTGTTATCTTTTGAGTGCTTGGTCAACACAGCATCTGAAATGACTATTAATTAAGATCCATACAAATTTTAAAATTACCTAATAAATGTATTAAATACTTTGAGTACTATAGGTATTCTGAATATTATATACATTAAAATTGATTATTTAATAGATGATTCATAATTAATAAACTACTTGACCCATAGTCACGAATATTCTTACATGAATATTAATTGGCATTTTAAAATACTCAGTATAAGCCATATCCAAATAGAATATTTATGTATTCTGAATATTATATACATTAAAATTGATTATTTAATACATGATTCACAATTAATAAACTACTTGACCCACAGTCACGAATATCCTTACATGAATATTAATTGTCATTTTAAAACTACTCAGTATAAGCCATATACTATTAGAATATTTATGTATGTTGCATTTGTTTTTTCCAATTTTTATAGTATCAGTAACAATGCGTAAATTATATACAATTATTACTCATGCATAGTAAACAATTATCAATAATGTAAATAAGTAGTGTGACACGTTGGATCAGTCGGTACCGTGGCTGATTATTATGCTGTATTCCTGCTTCGATTCCAAAAATGCTCTAAATAGTAAGATTGATGAAATTAATCTTTCCCTCCTCATGATGATAAATTAATGGCAGGAAAAATCGGTGTTTGTGTCTGTATTTATTCTAGATTTAGGTTACTTTATTTGTCGAAGCTGTTTTAATCAAACTATTCATATATCATGCATAGTAAACAATTATCAATAATGTAAATAAGTAGTGTGACACGTTAGATCAGTCGGTACCGTGGCTGATTATTAAGCTGTATTCCTGGGTTCGATTCCATAAATGGTCTAAATAGTACGATTGATGAAATTAAGGTTTCCCTCCTCATGATGATAAATTAATGGCAGGAAAAATAGGTGTTTGTATCTGTATTTATTCTAGATTTAGGTTACTTTTTTGTCGAAGCTGTTTTAATCAAACTATTCATAAAATTCACATTAGATCCGTCAAATAATAAAAACATAGGAATGGACACAAATATTTATATATAAGTTTTTTCAATTATTCCCTTATTTAATAAAGCACAAACGATTTAAATACGATACTCGTACAAAGCAGCAAACAAAACTTTCTATTGTAATTTCTTCTCTCCACTCCCTCCTTCCCCGACCCTGCAATCCGATTACTTGTTCAGGTTATACGCATGTTTGATAGCTAGTCTAATTGAACAGGGTTGAGGAAAGAAGCACTTTAGTGGTAATCTATACAAATTTGTGTGTAAAGAGAAGGGTAAACTATTTTAGACAAACCACTCACTATATAGTGACAAAATAATCATGAGTAGATAATTTCTAAAGTGATAAATCTTAGTTAATTTTTTCCGTCTTTATCGTCTTAATTAACCGAATGGTTAACAATCGCGAGAGTGTGTGGCCTGTGGGCTGGTACAGTGTTCCCCGTACGTGAGTAAAGTTCAGTTCCTGTGTTTTAACGATCATGTACGGGATTGAAATGCAACCTTTGAGAAGACTAAGACTAGTTGTGATTTTATTGGTGATTCCCGTTCGGTTATTACGAACTATAAACTGTGTGCGAGTCACGTAAGAGAAATAAGTTAGTTTGAGAGTGTTAGTGCTTTGTCGGGAAACGGGAGAGCATGACGGAAAACCTGCCTAATAATCCACGTACGGTTAATATTGCCAACATTCCTGAAAGTGTATAGGCCCCTTAAAACGAAAGTAAGTAAGAGCTTTGCATATTCTGACACTCAAATTAAAAATCATTCCTACTTCCCTATGCTCCATAGGAGAAAGAAACTATTGTGATCGTCAAAAAAGAATTTAATTTGATATTTATTCTAATTCGACGTTTAATTACACACTGGATCCGAAAAAGTGGTTTACGCAATACCGTCTGTGTGTATCTCAGGCTAGAGCCAGAACTATTTTACTGATTAGGCTAGAAATATAGGGCCCACCTAAGGGTTGTTTGATATTTGATATCCAACCCTAAATTTAAGTATAGTTTACTAAAGGGAAAAAGCAGAAAAATTGATTATCTCAAAATTTTAATCAACTGTTTGGTAAATTTGTATACATATACTATGTCCATGTCTATAAACATGATGGTAATCCTCAATTTCTTATAAAAATGATTTTGATAGTACTTTACACGTGGGAAACTTTCTAATTTTTATTACTTCTCTGAAATAATTTGAGTGACGTAATAACTTACCATTGTAAAGTTGTTGTAGGTACTATTAAAGATGTAAATACTTATTTGAAATATATTTTTATAAAACCAATAGTTTCTTAGCTATATATATATATAAAATTTATGTCTGAAAATGAATCTGATTTTTATGCTATCTGGGGGACAATTATGATTCTCTTTTTTTAATATTTTCAGTAATATTGTTCCTAGTTCCTTCAAGACAACACCAAACAATCAGAAAACTAACACTTGGCATCCTTATAATACGTTACTAAGCTAAAGGCATTTTAATAAACAAAGCTTAATATGTTATTTCTCTTAAGTAATAACTTTTTAAAATACGAATAACTATTCATATTATAAACATTTAATGCAGTCATAATGATGGCAGATTATTGTGATTTTTATCTAATTGTCATTCAAATGATTTGATGCCAAATTATCTAAAATGGTTAATAAATTATTATAATTTATACCTACTCATAAATTATCCAATCAACATATTATTTTCTTCGTATGTTAAATGTTATTTTAAGTAAAACTGGTTATTTGCTCTTTGACATCACATTCAGCTAAATCACTTTATCGCCAGTTACGGACCTTCCTACACTACCGAGTACTGAGTAGAAACAATATATATGACCTTTCCCAATGAGAGCATGTCAAATGGCGGCATTCGATAAGAAAAACTACTCTTGAATACTAAATGTTGTGAGTATGTTGTATTCTGATAGCTTTAAAGATAAATTGTTAGCGTTCCTGACAAAGTGATACCAGGGTTTTGTGTTCGTTTCCAGGCTTAGCATAAAATATAACATTGATGAAATGGGAGTGTCCTCTTTCACAGCGCAGTATTGGCCAGTGGGATAGGTGATGTGTTTTATATATATATATATATATAAGATAGTGTATTGTTCGTGAGCTGATAACAATAAACGGTTGAGAAAATGAACGTTAAATACCTCGAGAAATTTATTATTTATGATTAGAAAATTAAAAGATGTATATTTTAATTAATTTAATGCGAGCTCCTATAGCATATCAAACAAGAATGGTTTATATACGATGTACATACAAAGCAATATATAATGAAGTTTTATTATTTTTATTTTGTCGTTTCCCCGAGAGGAGAAAAATTATTGTTATCAACAGAAATCCTTTAATTCGAGAGTTTGATGGGTTTTTAGGTTTTATGAGCTTTTAAATCAGAACAATTGTGGGGATAATAAAACACAAATAATTAGTTTGTAGTAAGGTTGTAATCTTTCCAATTCATTTCGGCATGAACCATATTTTGAAATAACACCTCATAGAATTAAATAGTGATTTTAGATGAACGTCTACGTCACGATTTCCCTCTTACAGCGGGGGAACCCTTAATTTTTTTTTAAAACTGATTCAATGGCGGCATGTTGAAGGGGTCCTCTCACTCTTGACTCTTGTTCATTTGACAGGGAGATTTAGTCTCGATTCTCAGCCGAGTGAATAATGGGGGTGTATTTCCCAAACAGTTTCCCTTTCCTACACACAAATGTGGGCACAATTCCTTTAATATCAAACTTCATCGTCTTTAAGTCAATATTGTTATTGGTAATAATGTATATAACCCGAACAAGGTACTAGACCCGGTACTTACTAAAATTAAATATTTAATTCAAATCTCCCCATGAATACTTTTTAATATATTATCTTGCATATATTATTTTTGAATAACATATATATATATATAAAATGATACAATAATATGATATATATTTAATAATACAATTTTAACAAAGAGTTTACTATTTGTAGAGATTCAGTTGAATCAAACATTAAAAACATATACATTTATATCCTTGCAGGCCCGTATGGTAAAGTCTTTTTAACGTCAAAACTAACCTAATGGTCTGTGTGGCAAAGAATGAAACATTAAACAATCATCAATTGTAGGTACTATTTTTTTAATGACGTCACTGGACTTAAAGTTTAACCGTAGACAATTTTTAACATCCATCCCCTTTTAAATATTACATTTTATTTACTTGATTAGTAAATTATTTTTTATACAATCATGATAAACAATGCAATACTTAACTTATATTATAAAGCGGGTTTAATAAGATATAAAAGAGCTTTAATGAACTAATACCATTGTTAAAATTGTTTATTTATTTGGTAAGTGAAAATTCGATTAATAACGTTCAAACTTGTTTACGTGAAATAATAGAATTGAGCAAAAGAAATATGTTAACTTGCATAAATTATGCAGGGAAAATAAATAAATAAATATATAAATATATATATATATGTGTGTGTGTGTTTTTTGTTAATTCAACCGAATCTCCATAAGTAGTAAACTCTTTGTTAAAATCGTATTACTCAGATAATTAAAACAACATTGCTTATCCAATATTTTCTGTGTATAATTGAACATTTTCAACAAATTATTTTAGTTTAAGACTACATTTTTTAAGAAAAATCACACACACACAGATGTATATACAAGATGTTGAAAAAAAGGGAGTTCAGAAATTATGAATCATTTTTTATACAATAACAGGAGTAAAATGATTTTAATGATGTTACATGACCTTTAATTTTGTCGATGCATCGGTAAGATCTAATAATAATAATAATAATAATAATAATAATAATAATAAAATCGTCCTAGAAATTATAGGTCCACAAATCTACTCACTTTTAGGTAAAGGCAATTTTATATTTTATTAATAAAAACTTTCTAAGATTTGTGAAATTAGTTAACATTGTTGTAAAAACACTAGACAAAAAATTATATATTAAATAATATACACAATTACTTACTCTATGCAGGGGCGGTTTAGCGGCCGTGCTTATCTGGGGTCAAATAGAGCTAAACATAACATAACGTAGCCTGGGCGGGATATGAATATAATCCCCAAACTCAACGATTTCAAACCTAACGTAGCCTGGTCGTGATATGAAAATAATCCCCAAACCTATCAACTCCAAACCTAACGTAACCTGGGCGAGATATGAAAATAATACCCAAACTCAACGATTTCAAACCTAACGTAACCTGGGCTGTGATATGAAAATAATCCCCAAACCTAGCAACTCCAAACCTAACGTAACCTGGGCGTGATATGAAAATAATCCCCAAACCTAACAACTCCAAACCTTACATAGGCAGAGGTGGTTGTAAAGCTTAGAAATCTTTCGATTTTTGACACTAACATGAAATTTTACATATTAGTATAATTTTGTGGTGAGTAAAATATATCATAGTCCTACTCTTAAAAAGTTATTTTACATTTGCCAACCTGAAAAAACTGCGCCCTAAAACTTTTTTTCCATTATAACGTAAGCCGTTTAAATGTCAAACTGTTTGCTGAAATTACAATAAGAAATATAGGATAACATATATATATATATATATATATATATATAT
>CABFOV010006088.1:0-21706 GCA_902141375.1 Timema poppense | reverse complement strand
ATATATATATATATATATATATATATATAGTTACACTAATACATTCTCTCAATGTAAATCTTTAAAAACATACCTTAACTGTTATATTGTTTGAACTTAAGACTTGACTAAACAAGGTTTCATATTGAATTCTTATAACTATATGTAACGGTTTGAACTTAAGACTTGAGTATTCAAGTTATCTATTAGAGTTCTTATTCTGTAGCACATAGCTTTAAGTAAGTAATGGAAAGGAAAACCAAAGTTGGGTGTGTAACAAGTTACAAGTTAACGTTATACACATAGGTCAAGACTCACCAACACCCGTGTTGAGCAACAACACAAACACCAAAGCACAAGGTTTGACCTCCACTCTCCAACTAACACAACTGACTGAGCGGAGCCGTCAAACCAACTGTCTGCTCGGGGCTCGATCCGCGGCAGGCCGGAAACAAAGAGGTTCCCCGTGGCCAGATGAAGCTATCACTTCCGCTAGTAGGACGACCTAGAATATTCTAGGTCGTGCCAGACGCATTCTTTGCTGTTATGTTTGTTCTATCGTCCTACCCCCTCCTTCCCTTGCCCCGTCTCTCTGTGGATACAATAATGTATATATAGTGTTCGCGCTTTTGAATAGTCGCTTATTATACCACCGGCTGAGCTTGGTGGAGACGGCGACTAAGGGCCGTAATTTATTTTATATTCTAAATTGTATTTTCGACGTAATGGGGGACATCTTGTCTAAATTATTGTTCAGGAATTGTAAATATTTGGAGTTAGGATTATGAGATGTTGTGCGCAGGTCAATGCGAATGCGCTTGCATTCTCTCTCTCTTTGTACGAGGTTTAATTCATCCTAATTGTACTTTTTTGGTTTAGTTATACGTACTTAACGTATATTTGATTTTATGTATATATTTTCGGTCACGCTTTGGCGTACTCGGTGTCTTGGGCATACCGCCCGTCCTTTTATTGTTTGCGTATTAAATGTTTATGGAATTATTTAGCTCTCTATTTGACTAGGAGCACAGGGCACTTAGGTGTTAGAGATGGGACTTGGCCTTACGCCTTGTTCTGTTTATTGTTTTGATTCAACGTTATGTTGTTTTGTTTAGATATAAAAGCGAGTAATTATTTATTTTTATTGCCTAAATTTAGATGTGAATTAAGAGTTGCAATGTAGTATCGTTGCGTGCACTTAATGCTATAACCGAAGTAACCATAGAAAGAACCATAGATTTACAACCGGAATAAAACCATGTGTTTCTCCTTTTATTTTCAGATATTGTAATGTCAATTAATTCCTTTATCTCAGTAGAGATATTTAAACCTGAGAGATTAAGCGCTTCGCGCCTAACTGTTATATTATGCTCTAATTATGTATTTACATTCTATTTTGTCCTAAATAAAACAAACTATGTTTATGATTGTTAAACTTCTTGTCTGATTTTCCCATCACACTTCCAATAAAGTACTTAAAGGTAACAAGAGGTTTACAGGTGCAGACAATCACTGCGCACACTCTCCGCAGTTTCAGCAAGGAATGATAGAAATAATTCTTCGTTTTATTTATTACCTCATAACAACATGTCAAGGAAGAGAGTGTAAATTGCCACTCTCAAAAGCGTACCCTGAGCTATCTTCTGGATGTTGATCTTTGAGGAAGAGGATGTAGTGCCACAAAAGGTACTGTTTTAATTAGTCTACGACAAATTCCTTTGAAATTAGATACTATTGATATGGACTATGAAGTTTGAAACTAGTTAAAACACAACTGATGAAGCCATCTTTGAGGCTGTTAAATCTGGTTTTATCATAGAAACAAAATAGGGGGAAGGACTGAGATGAGGGTCAATAATTTCTTGACAGTCAAAGCGGTGCTGTTGGTTGTCAAGACTGTTCTCATGTTTTGTGTGGAATAGCATTTGGTAAAAGAAAAGACTCTAGTGAAGATACAAAAAATGTATTTATTAAAACAGTATACAGCAAATGACAACACATAAATAACTATTTAAATTTTAGACAATAGATTTCAATAATATGTATTGTGAAATTTGGTTTCGTGGTCAATTTCCCTATCACCTATTTCTAAGGAAAAACACAGTTCAGTTTTAGGGAATTTCTGACATTGTGAATTTAAAAAAATACAGAGTCCTTAATGTTTCATTATTAGGGGAGTTGACTTTAATGATATGTTGACAACTTAAAACCTGTGACACCAAGTGCATGGACTCATAAACATAGAAACATATTTACAAAGGTGACATTCTACATATACACTTAATGAAACCCGAGAATGTGATCTTTGAGCATATTTATAAAAATCAATTAAAGAGAGCCCAATGACTTAGAAAGTGTGACAACTTGGGCATGTATCATTAAACACAATTATCTGCGATATTTAAAACGTTATACAAAGAGTTAAAATAAAACTAAACACATTTTTACACCAATATTAACCTTGATAAACTTTATGCACACATTTGGGAGAAGCTTTGACCACTTTTTTTTAATACATCTATAGTAACGAAGATATTTTAAACTTAAAAAAAAATAGAATTTTTTAGACTTTTTTATAGTCCAAATAAACCAAGATTTTATAAACATAATACAATCATTTTGGGGAACTCTTTGACCTTTCTTTACATCGATTGTAACAAAGATATTTTAAGACACAATACAAACATCAAGGTGAATGTTAAGAAATTTTTCACGTTTTTAATAACCAAAATCATTTAAACTCACCATGGTACAAATATTTAAGGGACTAAGTAGACATTATTTTCATATTCATACCTGTCAAAGTTTTTTAAACTTTATACAAATAGTGAGTGGAATATTTAGATCGTTTCTTTAACATCCTTAGTAACCCTTATAATTTATACTTAATTCTGTACAAAGATTTAACAGAAAGCTTTGACAAATTTTTCACATCTATATTAACAGAAATATTGTAAACTTTAAACGAAAATTAAAGAGAATGCTAGAACCTTATTTTCACATTCATACTATATAATATATTGTAAATTTTTAAAAAAACTAAGGAAATTCTTAAACATTTTTTCTCGTATCAATATTAAACAAGACATTAAAGACTCTAAAAATATTCAAGGGAATTTTTAGCGTTTTTTTACATCTATAATAAACTAAAAAATAAGAAATTGTAACTATTGATTACGATATATGGATACCAACAAACATTGAAATTTGAAACGTGGTTTTACCGACATAATTTGGGTGACTTTACACTTATTGAGAGCCTGGAGTATTAAACTGCTTGATTGCCGCTGCAGAAGTATGGCAATAGAACATTTAAATCTTTGTGGATTAGTATCTCAGGTGTTTATTTTTAATATAATGTATATTTTGAAGCTCACACCTTCAACTTCTTGAAGACTGTAAGGGCTACTACAAAACCAATAAACCTAAAACACTGAAACATTGTATATTAAATAAGGAAAACCAGAGGGTGCTAATTGGGTATATTGTACTTATTTCTTAACTATAATACTTTATACTTTAATATTACTACCACATTTCAGTGATCCTTAATGGGTAACCAAGATCGTTCACGATAACTTTATGTTGCTTAATTGGTTAAAAATTGTTCGGTTTTTTAAATTCTTCTCATAGATGAAATGATATTCTTAATTCCTAATACAATAAAAAATAACTAATAACTTCACGAGAGAATGCCGTGTTTTTGCAGATAGTCTTTATATTTTAGGAAATATGATATTTATTTTAGGTTTTAATAATAATTTATACAATTTTACTCAATTTTTAATTTAGCATAGTACAAAAAATAAGGAGATTACGACATCTATTCAACCATAATTTAATTTGCCTGAATTCTTCTAAGGGAATGAGGTGACTTGAGTCCTTTCTGAATTCAATCATAAATTATATTTTATATTTTTAATCAACCAAAAAATGACAAGAGTCTTTTCTGCAATCAAGCGTATTGTCTCAACATTTACTGATGAGTGCGCAGAGTCTCCTCTTTTTCAGTTTTGAGCACAATGGCTCTTTTTCTGATGCATTCGGAGTGTTTCATACTTGCAAAAGTTTTCAAAACTAAATCACCATGAAATGATCGATTGTTTTATGGCTGTATGTCTATATACATATATGTATATGTACATATATGTACATATATATACATATATAAATATATATACATATATACTTTAAACTTCAGGAAGCTCTCACTAGATTATAATATGTTTTCAATTACTACGGTAGGCTAATTGTAAATTATGTGACAAACTAAAAACTTCTACTATAAATTTTTATTTTTGAAAAGTAATAAACCATGTATTTATTTACAGTGTATTTTGAAATTAGAATTTCTAGAATTGAAAAATGATACCGGGACATGGGAATCGAACCCAGTATCTTTGGATTAGTATGTCGTTTCTCTTACCACCGAGTTATCCAGGAATCCTCCTTTCGCCCATGTCATTCTTCACTCATATTTTAAGGCAGATGGACGTGCGGAAATCGTCGGATACTAATGGTTAATATATTAAGATCACGAGCTATCAGATATCGCAGTCACCTTAACCACTTCACTTTTGTCAATTGCTAGTGCTTTTTTACAATCTACACCTAAAGTGTTGAGCCCTCTTAGTACTTATCGAGACGTGGTACTAAGCGTATGAATATTTATTAAATTCAATTTTGAAAAAGTTTGCTCAGCTGTGGATACAGTCTCTGGTAATGTCAGTAACAGCAGAAAAACTGTGAAAGGCTCTTGAATACTTGACGCTAGAGTGTAAATACCTATTAGTAACAGATAAGCCCATTCCCTAATTGACCCTTTGAACTCTATCTCTACCATCAAAGAAAGTCTGAAGCTTTCAATTTGAGAAGAAAACTCATCTGTCATGCCTTATTTGTACTCAACTAAGAATTTGAATGCTAGAACCTTATTTTCACATTCATACTATATAATATATTATAAATTTTAAAAAAGCTAAGGAAATTCTTACACATTTTTTCTCATATCAATACTAAACAAGACATTAAAGAATCTAAAAATATTCAAGGGAATTTTTAGAGTTTTTTTACATCCATAATAAATTTTAAAAAAAATTGTAAATATTGATTACGATAGTTGGATACCAACAAACATTGAAATTTGAAACGTGGTTTTATCGACATTATTTGGGTGACTTTACACTTATTGAGAATCTGGAGTATTAAACTGTTTGATTGCCGCAGCAGAAATATGCCAATAGAACATTGAAATCTTAGTGGATTAGAATCTCAGCTGTTTATTTTTAATTTAATGTATATTTTGAAGCTCACACCTTCAACTTCTTGAAGCCTGTAAGGGCTACTACAAAACCAATAAGCCTAGAACACTGAAATATTGTATATGAAATAAGGAAAACCTGAGGGTGCGAATTGGATATAATTTACTTATTTCTTAACTATAATACTTTATACTTTAATATTACTAGCACATTTATGTGATCCTTAAAGGGTAACCAAGATCGTTCACGATCACTTTATGTTGCTTAATTGCTTAAAAAAAATTTTAAAAAAAAATTCTTCTCATAGATGAAATGATATTCTTAAATCCTAATACATTAAAAAAAATTAATAACTTCACCAGAGAATGCCGTGTTTTTGCAGATAGTCTTTATATTTTAGGAAATATATTTATTTTAGGTTTTAATATTAATTTATACAATTCTACTCAATTTGTAATTTAGCATAGTACAAAAAATAGTGAAATTACGACATCTAATCAACCATAATTTAATTTGCCTGAATTCTTCTAAGGGAATATTGTGACTTCAGTCGTTTCTGAATTCAATCATAAATTAAATTTTATATTTTTAATCAACCAAAAATTGACAAGGGTCTTTTCTGCAAACAAGCGTATTGTCTCAACATTTACTGATGAGTGTGCAGAGTCTCCTATTTTCAGTTTAGAGCAAAATGGCTCTTTTTTTCTGATGCATTCGAAGTGTTTCATACTTGCAAAAGTTTTCAAAACTAAATCACCATGAAATGACCAATTGTTGTATGGCTGTATATATATATATATAAATATATATACATATATATACATATATATATATAAATATATATACATATATATACATATATATATATACATATATATATAGATATATAAATATATATACATATATACTTTAAACTTCAGGAAGCTCTCACTAGACTATAATATGTTTTCAATTACTACGGTAGGCTAATTGTAGATTATGTGACAAACTAAAAACTTCTAGTATAAATATTAATTTTTGAAAAGTAATAAACCGTGTATTTATTTACAGTGTATTTTGAAATTAGAATTTTTAGAATTGAAAAATGACACCTGTACATGGGAAACGAACCCAGTACCTTTGAATAGTACGCCATTTCTCTAACCACCGAGCTATCCAGGAATCCTCCTTTCGCCCATGTCATTCTTCACTCATATTTTAAGGCAGATGGACGTGCGGAAGTCGTCGGTTACAAATGGTTAATATAATAAGATCACGAGCTATCAGATATCGCAATCACCTTAACCACTTCACTTTTGTCAATTGCTAATGCTTTTTTACACTCTACACTTAAGTGTTGAGACCTCTTAGTACTTATCGAGACATGGTACTGAGCGTATGATTATTTATTAATTTCAATTTTGTAAAAGTTTGCTCATCTGTGGATACAGTCACTGGTAATGTCAGGAACAGTAGAAAAACTGTGAAAAGCTCTTGAATGCTTGACGCTAGAGTGTAAATATATTAGTATTATTAGTAATATTAGTAACAGATAAGCCCATTCCCTAATTGATCCTTTGAACTCTATATCTACCATCAAAGAAAGTCTGAAGCTTTCAATTTGAGAAGAAAACTCATCTGTCATGCCTTATTTGTACTCAACTAAGAATTGAACTGCTTTTTATTTAAGTATTTATCTGATGCAGGTGACGGAAATTGAGGCGTAAGTACTGTAAATAAACTGCTCGAATATGTCATAACTCCATACCTTGTTTGTATTTGTTCGGAAATATGTCTAATGTAGTGCAAATGCGAGCTAACTTCCTCTAATTCACCCTTCCTAATTCCTAATCCATTAGTGTAATTAGTACTTTAAGAGTATAACCCAAACTGGTAGTAAGACGCTTATAAATATTATTATTAGTTTTTTTTTATATTATCTTTTTTTAACAGGTAAGTGAGAATCGTCCTTATTGGCTGAACTGTTTACTTTGCTATTTCCATTTAAAAGGCACATTCCCTTAGAGATCAATTTTAAATAACAGTTTCTGCTGCTACACAAAAATGAACCTTTAAGGTTTAAATGTCGCACATGCGCTTTTAATACAAAATACTCGCAGATGTAAAGTACACAATCGAAAAGAATGCTAAATAAGCTTCACATTTCCAATTATTTTTAAAAGTACTCGATGAAAGATACTCGATTTTATTTACTCGGCACCTCGACAGACTTATTTCCACAATCGCATATAACGAAACTAATTATTGTATTTCTTAATCTAATGATTAAAATTTTTCCTTTGTAAAATATTATTATTTATAAATTGAAACTAATTAGAGTAAATTACAAAATAGAAGAAAATATAAATGGTTTTCATTTCTAAAAAGGTATAAGTGTTATCAATTACTTTAACACGAATGTAAAGAGAAGAATTTTTTATTAAAAAGAGTATAAAACCATTTTCTCTCACTTTTTATTTTTGGTGAGACACTTCTTTAAACGTTTACTTTTATATTGACTATACATGCAACGTGAAACCTCAAAATAAGGAGTTGAAGGTGGAGGTCATTGATAGTGTTGACTGCCTACTACACTACTAGAGGAAGAGATTTATTAGTATCGAATCCTATTACAAGACTCCCAAGTAATGTTGTCCAAACGATTGCCACGGGACGATTAGAGTACCGTAGATGATTCGCTAAAAATTACTCGACCAATTTTACTAGAATATTTTTAAAGAGAATCGAGTAATTACTCGATTGTTCCATCACTAAGCTCAAGTCACGAGCTCAAAACGCCAATTCTCCAAGCTATGCTGCGCAAACATACTCCAGCGCCGTCTGGAGGTGACGTCACTACAACTCTAACTAAAATACTAGACCGGTGTCAACCTAATTGGGATAATTGGTCATTGGTTTCCAATATTGTTTAATGCAAAGCATTTATTAATATTTGGACTACCTTAATTTTCTTCTTTACAATTTTTTTCCTTTGTAAAATATTATTATTTATAAATTGAAACTAATTAGAGTAAATTACAAAATAGGAGAAAATATAAATTGTTTCATTTCTAAAAAGGTACAAGTGTTATCAATTACTTTAACACGAATGTAAAGAGAATTTTTTTTTTATTAAAAAGTGTTTAAAACCATTTTCTCACACTTTTTATTTTTGGTGAGATACTTCTTAAAACGTTTACTTTTATATTGACTGTACATGCAACGTGAAACCTGAATATAAGGAGTTGGAAGTGAAGGTCATTGATAGTTTCGACTGCCTACTACACTATTAGAGTAAGAGATTTATTAGTATCGAATCCTATTACAAGACTCCCGAGTAATGTTGTCCAACCGATTGCCACTGGACGATTCAAGTAACGGAGATGATTCGTTAAAAATTACTCAACTAATTTTACTAGAATATTTTTAAAGAGAATCGAGTAATTACTCGATTGTTCCATCACTAAGCTCAAATGACGAACTCGAAACGACAATTCTCCAAGCTATGATGCGCAAACCTACTCCAGCGCCGTCTGGAGGTGACGTCACTACAACTCTAACTAAAATACTAGACCGGTGTCAACCTAACTTGCATAATTGTTAATTGGTTTCCAATATTGTTTAATGCAATGCATTTATTAATATTTGGACTACCTTAATTTTATTCTTTACAATAAAGATCAGGCTCAGTTATTTCATGTTAACAAACGTCAGGCGCACTAGCTTTATGTGTTAAAACTCAACAATCACCAAACACCGCACACTTAATAAACAAAATTTAAGCTCAACACTCACAGCAGAAAGTATCACTCACGCCAAAGCATGGCAATCACTGCCTGGTGCCTAAATGAAGCAACAAGAGCCCGGAACTTGGATTTTTGGTTTCCAATATTGTTTAATGCAAAGCATTTATTAATATTTGGACTACCTTAATTTTCTTCTTTACAATAAAGATCAGGCAAAGTTACTTCATGTTAAGAAAATCCAGGCGCACTAGCTTTATGTGTTAAAGTATATTAATTTCCACAATAATGTTTACTAAACTAGAGCTGTGAATATAAATTATATGACTTATATATGTACAAGACACAGTGACAGTAAAAAGCGGAATATATATATTTATTAATTTTGAAATAGCCTTTTTAAATATCTCTCTCTTTTATCAATTGTAAGTACCACTTAAATGCTCATAACGGGACTTAAAAAGCTTAATTTCCTGATAAACACAATCCTAACTCAACACTCACCAACCACCGCACACGTAATAAACACAAGTTAAGATCAACACACACAGCAGAAAGTATCACTCACGCCAAAGCATGGCAATCACTCCTGGTGCCTACATGAAGCAGCTAAAGTTCGGAACTTGGATTAGTCCACTACACAGCTGGGGTGGGGGAAGAGGGTAGCAGGAATGTCGTGGGTTCATCCCCGAGAGTTTGAGAGAGTCATCAGTCAGCTTTATTCTTTATTGCGTGAAGGTGAGAAGTTCCCTCTTGTGGTCCCAATTCACACTGGGCCCCCCTGCATTGCAGGCCATGTGGACCCGGGCGCCATAAAAATATGTTTATATTATAATTTAAGAATGAATTGATATAAATATAGAGCCATGAGGCTAATATATTATTAAAAATAAATCAAACAAAAAGTAGACAATCTTTCAAAATTATTAACATTCGGTATTTTTTAATTAATCTATCTAATATACAATTATTTACTTAGCAAATATAACATTTATTTGATGTACTTTATGAATATGAGAAGTGTTGACTAAATTTGTATATCTGATACAAGCATTGATACAATTTTGTTTAAACAACCTTCCAAGACGAACACTATGAAGCTTAAACAAAGACCAATGAATAGAATGTAAAATGGTGATTGTAAATGGTCTAGCGTTAGAACCTTTGGTCTCTGAACTGGTTTGGTTATCACTGAGGTTAGTGGACTGCCGGTAACAAAGTCTTTTCTCAATTTATTTATTATACCTCTTTCCCAAAGTCTTTGAAGTATTGTACTAAATATTGACAGGAAGGGTGAGTTTCGGTTTCCCATGTTTATGGCTGCGTAACTAGAGGAAGTGCAGTCATCCACCACGTGAAGCAAAGGAGACTCGTCTTTAAAGTATTTTAACAGTTTTGTGACTGCTCTAGCTGGTATTTTATATGAGATCCTTGTCATATTTCTGTGGTAGGCAATCCAATCAAGGGCAACATCTTCATCCTCTACAATAATTAACTTTTTTAATAATTGTTTGGAAAAAGTATTATTTATATCGATATTCTCAATCAGCTCCACCATTTCATTAACTGACAAAAATATAGATATTGGTAAGCCAGAATAGTAGGCCTCCTTAATTGTTTTGAAATCTGGTAAATATTTCGTAGTACTCAAGTAGCTTGTTAAGCAACCCTGATAAGAATTATTGATTACCATATTTAAGATTAGACCAATAATAAGTATCAACCTTTGTGGGAAAAATGAAGGTTTACATTTTGTTGATCCAAGAATCATTATACTTAATGTTTCTATGAACTTATCTTTAAGAAACTCTTGTTTGGTTTCTAAAATATCTATGTTAGATAGAGACTTCCATATACCTGCTACACAAATTACAGTGAGAAAATACAATAGCCATAATTCTTTGGTAAAAATTAGAAATATATTCATATATCTTGGTATTTCTGGAGCCTTTGGTGTGATTAAAGTGAAGCAAATATCATAATGAGGGTAGGACATTTGTTTAGACATATATGTTCGAACTGGCTCCGAATTTAAAACAATGTATTCATGAGGGTTAAACTCAAATCCAGTATTATCATATGGTTTGTAGATTAAAGAAGCATTTAATTTAGCTAATATAATATCAAATATATCCCTATCAAGCCCAGTGACATGTTCCTGACCTTCATTATCCAAACTCTTCTTTAAATATACTGACATTGATCTCGTGGTGGCAGTTATATTATATCCATGAGTATCGGAGAGCTTATTTGGAAATATTTTACTCGAGACATTCAACTTTTTATTAGAAATATTAATAATATTTCCAGTAGGAACGAAAGGATTGAAAATTATTGTGCGTGTTACTGGGTTAAATGTCATAGATTTACTCATGTTATTAAAATTAAATGAAACTCCATACTGGAATATAACCACTATGTTGAGTATATTGAAGTTCTCCCAGCAGTCTCGAAACATGTCCGCCATCTTGTCAGTTTCCTCTGTCACAGTTGTGGTGATGACCAGAAGGAAGAAAGCTCGTGGGTTCCAGGATGGAGAGTCCGTCCAGTTGCTATTTACAAAACATTCACCTCTTGTCTGGTCGCTGATAAAGATGAACCCAACACTATTCTCCATGTTATCATTTCGCTTCAACCCAGCAGATACTTCATTATCTAACAAATAATCTTGCAGACATATAACTGGAACATAATTATTTCTATGAATATGTTGGAATATCTCTGAGGTTATATCATCCTTAGATAATTTATCAGTATTAATAACAAGAAAATAAGGAGATTCATTTAATAAACTGTTTATAATAATCTTAATATTTGTTTTTAGTTTAGATATAGTTGAGTCTATTTCAAGATTTCTTAACACTAGAGAGTTTATAAAACCAAATATGTACAGAGTAGTTAATATGTACTTTGTGTTCATTTTCAACAACTTTTATGGTCACAGTTCTGAAATAAAAACATATAAATTATGTGTTAATAATTTCGTACACATATTAAATACTTTAATAATATATCGAATAATTCAAAATTTAAAATATCAGGTGTTTTCACCCCTGATTGGGATTAAGGTAAATAGTTCTCCTCAGAGATAAAGTGGTACCCTGGGTATAATACAGGGATATAAACTTTGATTAAAATAATTGAAGTTTAGATTAGAATATGGAATATTAAAATTGATTCTGTATATATATTGAACGAAGATACTTATTTGGCTTTGTTCCATTTTAACATTAACTGCTGACCCTACGACAATCTATTTACCCTTTCCACATCTCGATGATTCCCTTTTCCGTCTTTGAAATGTTTAATCTTATCCAACCTGGAATTTATTTTGGATACTCCACTGAATTTAAGGCTACAGGTTGTACAGATTTTATTTAGCAATACATTTTTAATATGAAAAATGAAAAAAATTAAGATATTGAAAACTATTTGGTTGTCATAATAATTTAAAAAATTAGATTCACAACCATTGATGGCTTCAATCAATTTGTTTTTCAACCCATTTCACTGCCCGTTCAGGATATACACAATAGGTTTTCATGAACAGCCATTTTACACTTATCAATAAATTAATAATCACATTTATAAATGAATAATACCTAACTTAGGAAAAACTATTATTTCACTGTTTTGTATAAAGGGAAAATTAAAATATTATTTGATTGTAATATAACCATTGATCAAGAGCTTATTCTATAAAATATAAAGGTTAGAATGATCTAAGCAAGGATAAAGAACTATATAAATAAATATACCTTCTTCTCAACCAAGATCATTTTTTGTAAAATACAAGCCTTAAATCAAAACTAAGTTAATGTTAATTATAATATAGTCATTTCTTTTAGTTTTTATCAATGACATGGTTTTTACATTCGCTACTTGTTCAAACTATTTAAACACTTGGTATAAGGAGGTTAGAATAAAAATATGTGCAACACAATTTGTTTGTACAGAATTGTGCAAACTATTTAAACACTTGGTATAAGGAGGTTAGAATAAAAATATGTGCAACACAATTTGTTTGTACAGAAGATAGATAAACCAAGGCGAAAACCATACTATATTCTAGATGATAGGGTGTTAAAAAATTAGGAATATTTTAAAATATTATTGATTTAGAAAACTATTGCTAAATTTGGTGGGAATTGTCATCTTTTAAATGTTATGCTGTCTGTTTGATTGCAATTTGGCTTGGGCTAGAGCCGAAACCATTTTACCAATCGGCCTAAAACTTTGTAGCTGGGGTTTTCATAAGGCTCACCCGAGGTATTTTTGGAATTAGATATATAACCCTAAGTTTAAGGGTAATTTAATGAAATACAAAAAAAAAAAAGGAATAATTCTATGTTCTTGAAATTTGCTCTAACGATTTTGATTAAATTTTATATCTAAATACTGTTTGTAATTGTAAACACGATGACAATTTAATTTTTTTCAAGAACCTGACTTTGAGGGTAATTTACACAGGGGAGATTTTCAAATTTAAATAATTTTTCCCATTCATTTGAGATACGTAATCACTTATCATTGTAAATTTGTATTACTATTAGAATAAAATTATTTAATTTGAAATATATTTTTATAAAACAAATAAGTTCTGAGATAAACAAATATATATACTTTTTAATACAGATCTATGAAAATTAATTTGATTCTTATGCTCTTTGGTTAGCAAAGATGCTTCTCTTTTCTCAATTTTTGGCAATTTTTAGCAATATTTACAAAAAATATGTTAAGGTAGATAATGTCAAAAAGGGGTTAGGGAGAAGGAGTAGAGGTACTTCCGATGACAGATCCATCTGGCAGGAAACTACCGAACTTTTTCAACAGTTAAGACATGATTTAATTTGAAAATACCAAATTTTATAAAAAATTATGTCGTGTTTTATGTAAAATTGTATTATTCTCTATAACAATATGATAGCTTCAAAATTATATTTTTGTATTTCATGTTTTATTTAATTAAAATTTAATTGAAATTAAGTCTTATTATAAAAAATGTAAATATTAACATTTAATATATTTCAATTTAAAATTTAAATATAGTACAAAAAACCGCATGTTGTTACTATGCATAGTTTCCGAGAAATAGGCTGTGCAACATTACCGTTTATATATAGTATGTGACCTTCCGAATCTTAATTGTGTAGACAAATACGCTACTAATTAAGCTAAGGCTTCTGTCTGACAACTTGAACCTTTTATGGTTTTATTTACTGTCCTTTATATAACTCATCCAAACCCTTTAGATTAAATGGTTAATAGCCCTCTTAAGTGGCCACATGGTATAAGGTGCTACTCTCGCAGTACACCAGACTACCGAGGAAGGAAAATTCAGTTTCTAATCTCGGTGGGTTGTACTGAGGGTGTCTTTTTCAACACTTATTCCACACAAATGAGAGTATTGTTCCTCTAAATATGCCCTTCCTAAACCCCGACATCATTGAGTTAATTAGTAGGGTACATAATTAGTATAACCTGAATGTGTATTAAAACGATTTGTTAAAAAAAATGCTTGATTTCTTGGTCTAGCTTCTTCATCAAAATTACCAATGTGGGATCATTTAACGATTTATTTTTTAAAAAAAATGCTTGATTTCTTGGTCTAGCTTCTTCATCAAAATTACCAATTTGGGATCATTTAACGATTTATTTCACGGTTTTTACTTTCTCTAGAAACCTTGAAGAGAAAGTGTTTTAATCGTGAAAAAAAAATCGAACTTGATATTTTGATAAATTTTGACGTTTTATTACACCCTTAAACCAAAAAATGTGATTTTCTCGTTGCCGTCTGTACTTCTGGCTATAATAGAAAATATTTTACCCATTTAGCTAAAATTTGGTATCCAACCTTAAAATTACTGGTAGTTTGTTTACTAAAGTACATAAAGAGAAAAAAAATCAATTTTCTCGCAACTCGTTCTAACTATTTTGATTAAATTTTATAACTAGATACTATTTGTTACTATAAACAAGGTGGAAATGCTCTTTTTCTCATGAAAATGACTTTGAGGTAATTAAAATTCAATCCAATTTTCATAATTTCTGCAGACTTATTTGATACAAAATATCTTGTCAATGTAAAACTATAATGACATTAAAGAAAACAATCTTGTATTTAATATGTTTAAAAAACCGATAATGGTTGAGCTATAATCAAATTTATTTAATTTTTAATTCAGGTCTTTGAATATGAATTTGATTCTTACTTTCTTTGGTGACAAATATGTTTATATTTTCTCAGTTTTTCCTCAAAAGTGTTCCTAGTTCATAATGTCATGGAGTAAGTAACAGTTTATATTATTTCATTTATGATCTTTTGTGTAGTGTTTCTACATAAATGTATGGGCCTATTATTTCGTTTCACAAAATTTAACCAGTTTTTGGTAAATTATCTATTTTAATATAAAAATGAGAGAAAGTGTTTTCTGTGCACCGTACCTTTATTTTAATATATACTTATTTTCTATTTACTAAATTACTATGCTTGCATTTTATGAAGCAAGACTAAAATAATATTAATCATTTAAATTAATACTTCTTTAAAGTATTGCGCTACCTAACAAAATAAATTTCTGAGCTTAAATAGCTTGGAAGTTCATATCCAACATAACAAAAGCTTTTAATAAAGCCATTCAACCCTATTCAGACAACTACATTATTACCTAGCCTAACACTTGACCTCCTAACGCTACGTCACTAAGCTAAAGTTGTTTTATCTACCTAACTAAATAAATCTCTGAGCTTAAATAGCTTGGAAGTTCATATCCAACAGAACAAAAGCTTTTCATAAAGCCATTCAACCCTATTCAGACAACTACATTATTCCCTAGCCTAACAGATGACCTCCTAACGCTACGTCGCTAAGCTAAAGTTGTTTTAATACACAAAGCTCAATTTGATATTTCTTTTAACCAATACGCTTTAAAAATTATTAATAACTAAATTAAAATAGTAACTATTATTGTATCAATAATGCTGGTAGACTATTATGGCTTATATACTGTATATAAGTTTCATTCAAATGCTTTATTAACAAATAATCTAAAATATCTGATAATTAATTATAATTTATACCTACTCAAAAATCACGCAACCAACTTTTAGTTTTCTTCGGAAATTAAAGAGAAATAAGAAAATTATTTACAGTGGAACTTGTTATTTGATATTTGAATCACAGTAAGCTAAATAAATCGACCGCTTGCCACAAACCATCCTATATCACTGAGTAGAAACAAAATTTATGCACAGGACGTTATCTGTGAGAACATTACAAATTCATGCACTAGATAAAAACTGGTCACGAAAAACAACAACAAATATTTTGGTTCCAGGGTTTGGTTACAGGCGTTGAAGTAAAATTTATAGTTGGTAGATTTGGGATTTCCTCTCTTAAGCTCTTGAATTAATGGCCAGTGGCTAGGTGTTGTATCTTTTCTATATTTAATCTAGTTTGTTTTGTGATCTGATAACAAAAGTCGGTTCAGAAAGTGAACGTTAAATACCTCAGAAAAAAAAATCATTATTGTATAAGAATAAATATATTGCATTTCTTTGAAAAACATTTTAATTCACCCAAAAATAAATAATTAAACTGTAAAATGTGTTTAAAAATAATAAAAAATAAAAGGAAATACATGGTAGTGTGGAAGGCAAATAACCTCACAATCTAGACTCATTTTATATTGAAAAAGATATATATTTATTTAATTATTCAGAGAAATATTGATGTATTTTTTCATTTACTGTACTGTATGTGCTAAAACTTTGAAATACGAAAAATCTTGGCATAACTAAATTGTAAAACTTTTTAGGACTAAATATTTTTAAATAAAATTATTTTCACTAAACTAATAGTTTTGTAATCATAAGCAGAAATTTGCACAAAAAATAAAAAATTACAACTTTTGGTGTGTTAGGAAAACAAATTTGGCAGTTAGATAAAAATACTTAACCAGGATAACAATAAATATTATAATTATTATTATAACATTAAAATGGGGTTTTGAAACAATTGGGTCTCAATATTTCCATAACTGATAGAAGTAAAGGACAGTTGAGAAAATAAAAGATGTCATAAACGATCAATAAATACAAATATTATAGGAACTACGTTAATTAGCATATAAATAATTATATAGTTAAAAATCAATAACAAAAAATAATGCCTAGCTCGTGCACACCTGTTAAAGATATGTAATACCACACCAAGGAATCGTCCTTTTTTATTAATTATTCTGCAAGATTTCCAGACACTCATTTCACAGAACTCCATTTTAATTTTAAAATATTTTTTCCTAAACCTTGAAAACGTTTTTTTAAATAAAATTAACTTTTTAAAAATATTTTATCTTTAATCGTCCTTTAGTTTCTAAACGCTTTGTTTTTTCATATGTCAAAATCTATGGAGATAGTCCAATACATATATTTAATAATAAAATATATAGGCCTATTATTATACAAAATAGCATATAAATCCCTCAGTTCAATGGTTAAATGGTCTAAGGCGTCACTATCATGCTAGACTTTCCTGAAAATAACGTAGAGTCAAGGGTTCTATTCCTGGTCGTGTCTACTGAAGGTAATTTTCTCTAAATGGTTTCCCAATCTCCCTCCACGCAAATGCTGGTATTATTTCTCTAAATGCTTACCTCCTTAACCCTACCCCACTAGAGTAATTATCATATATGCATACAGCCGAAAAAGATAGAAGAATGAGATAAAATATAACACACATAATTAATTTTAGAAAATATTCTACGCCATTGTGTTTGAAATGATAACGAGAATACAGACATGGAAATCAGATTAATATTTTTCCTATTAGAAATAAATTAAACTGATAAGCTTATTTTATATATTTAATTTATTCCCGATGTGTGCAGTTCGCATACAGCAATTAGTGAGTCGGTGACACGAAAGGTCAACTTAGCGATAGTATATTGTTGAACACGACTTGGAAGAAATGAGTTAATATCGTGACCAGGTTTATTGTGAAATAGTGGTCACAGATCATCTGATATCCAGAAGCTCACGTTAAATACATTTAATAAAATAGATAGAATTGAAAAATTACAGCAGTTGGCATGTAAACTAATTTCACTTTATTTTCCACAATTTATCGACATGTAAATGTGGGTTCATTTAATATTAGATACCCTCCTCTCTTCTAGCTTTGAAATTGAGCTATCATTAATTCGTATTATAAAAATTAACGTTAAAGGACTTTATCCAAGTATTTTTGAATACGTTTATGTTTAGTAATTTTTAGAACGATTCAAAGTATTTTTTCCCCCACAGTATCTCAATACCCGTCCAAGACCCTAACTCTAAAAAATGTATTTTTTCAATTCCGTCTATCTGTGTGTCAGCTTAACTCTAAAATTAAGAGTAGTTTAATAAAAAGCGAAAAGAGAAACCATTCATTTTCTCAAAATGAACCCTAACGACGATTTTGATTAAAACTCGTATCTAGGTATTGATAATATTATAAACAACATGGCTATTTTCATTCCCTGATGAAAATGAATTTTAGGGTAACTTACAGAAGCTGAAATTTTTTTAATTCTGCAACTATTTGATATACTAAATAAATTATATATGCAAACTTGTATTACTATTAAAAAAAATTAAAAATATTTGAAGTAAATCTTTACTAAACCAATAGATTCGGAGATATTGGAGATACTGAAACAATTTTGTGAGCTTTAATTTTTAAGAGATACTGTTTAATTTTTAACGCAATAATTCTATAATTTCATAAAGTAAGTAGATAATCAAGTCTTTCAAGAATTTATGTTCTTTTTAAATTTTTCTTTATCTTACAAGTAGAAAAAGTATTGTGATCATCAAAAAAATTTAACTTGAGATTTTGTTGAATCTCGACGTTTCATGAACCCCCCCCCGCCGTTCTTCCCGAAACAGAAATAGTTGTTTATTATGATTGTCGGTCTGTCCGTCCTGTTCATATGTCTGTCTGTCCCTCCGACTAGAGCCTAAACTATTTTACCGATTGGGCTACAACATGGTATCTAGGGTTTTCCATGGGGTTGCTCATAGGGTTTTTTATGGAATTGGATACCTAACCCTAAAATTAAGGGTGGTTTACTGAAGGGCAAAAAGAGAAAAAGTCGAGTTTCTCAAACATGGCTCTAACGATTTTGATTAAATTTCATTTCTAAACATTTATAAATATTACAAACAAAATGGATATTCTCAATATTTGGGCAAAATGACTTTAAGGGCTCCGGTACGATGTGTAAATTCTCACTATTTATCATACCTCCGAGAATATTTGAGATATGAAATTACTTATCGTGGCAAATATGTAGATTTATTTATAATACAAATATTTCATCCGAAAAATATTTTTATGAAACCAATATCTTTCAAGCAATACGCATGTATATATATATTTTTTTTTAACTTTTCCAACACTAAAGGTAAAGTATTGCGACAGCAAAACAAAAAATCTTACCTGAAACGTTGATGAATGTCAACGTCTCATGACCCCTCAAACCCTAAAAAATTGTTTTCGCAATGCCGTTTGACTCTCTGTCCATCTGTCTGTCAGTCTGTCAGTCTGAACCTCGGGCTAGAGCCTAAACTATTTTACCGATTGGACTAAAGCTTGGTATCTAGGGTTTTTCCATAGGTTTACCCTAAGGAATATTTATAATTAGATATCCAACCCTAGAATTAAGGGTAGTTTATTTAAAGGTGGGAAGAGAAAAAATCGATTATATAAAAATAGGCTTCAACAATTTTGATTAAATTTCATTTATAAGTTTTGATCAATATTACAAACTAAATGGCTACTATCAACTTTTTGTCAAAATGATTTTAAGGGTTCCCGTCTGATAAGTAAATTATAATTTTTAATTTTATATCCGTAAGTCTTTGATATATTGATGGGTATCAACGTTTCATGACCACCGAATTGTAAAAAGTTGTTTTCGCAACGCTGTCTGTCTGTGTGTCTGTCTTACCCTAAAATTAATAGTAGTTTACTAAGGGGTGAAAATAGAAAAATTCTATTTAAAAAAAATCAGCTATAATTATTATATCTCTTTAATTTTATACACAATTCTCTATAACTACCTATTTTATTGGTCAAATTTTTTAAAAGCAAAATTTAATAGCAATGCGATAACCGTAAGATATTCCCTAGTAATATGGTGAAAATTTTAACCGGAAGTCAAAATTTTAATACGAAGTATTGACCCTTGAGGACTCAATGACGATATTTTTTATCGGTCCAAATATACAAACAAAGAGTTTAATTTTTTTTTATTATGAAATTTAAAACCAAGAGTCTAAAATGTTTTATGTATGTATAGAATAATTTTTCCTCGGGTTTGCTAGTGTATATTATATTATGAATGTTGAGTAAATATCTCCATTTTTTAAACAATAGAGCTAGAAAGGCTGTGCGGATTTCCGTACCATTTATTTCTTTAACTTCTTAGGGGAAATGTTTGTACTGAAACTATCTACCTTTATCATTTAGGACTTCATTGTCAATATTTACCTTTTTTTGTTGGTCTAAACTTATAAATGATGAATTTAGTAAAAATGCGATAACGCTAAGTAAATTGTTGAAAATTTTAAACGTAAGTCGAAATTTTAATACAAGTATTGACCCTTGAAGACCCAATACCGATATTTTTTTTGTGGTCCAAATATACTAGTTAGGACTTAAATTCTTTAAAAAGAAAATCATAAAATTTAAATCTGAGATTCAAAAAATATTTAACGTAAGTATAAAGCATTTTTTCACAGGTTTGTTAGTATATATTATTTCTGTCCACGTATATTACGAGCTTAGAGTATATATCTCCATTTATAAACAATGGTTTGAGAAAGACTTTGAGAAGTTGTGTACTATTTAATTTTCGTAATACCACATCGCCAAATTAACTACAAATCCAAAGAGTAGTTATATAATATCACTAGCAATCCCACACGTCGTTGACCGTGACCCACTGTGGTATTGTCTTAGAAATAGCCTAATTAAAAAGCTAGTTAAAATCCGGCTTTGAGGTGCATTCAGACCCCCTCACGTACACCTATGTTAACACTATCAAATCTATACGTGCCTTATATTTGGCTGGACATCGAACACAAACAAACACACATACAAACACACATACAAACACTTCCTTTTCTACACTCTACACTAATATTATAAATATGAAAGATTTGATTTTTTGTTTTTTGGTTTGTAATGAGGAATAAATTAAATTTTCAAAAAAAAATAATATAGCCTATGTTATTTGATGATAATGTAGCTTTATATTGGTAAAAGAATTTTTAAAATCGGTCAAGTAGTTTTTGAGTTTATCCATTATAAACAAAAAAACAAAAAACATATCTTTCCTCTGTATAATATCAGTATAGATATAAAGGCTTGGATCCAAATAAAAAATATATTTTGTATTGGTTGTTTTGTATATTTAAAAAAAGGAATTGTTTGATTCAAATATTGACCTACAAAAGATATAGTCTATCAGCTAGTTCCCAATTTTCATGTTAATATAATTTCTGCGATAAATAAGTGTGGGGTGTTATTTTATTCAGTTTTTTGTGTAGATTACGAATATGGCAGCCCGGAAATCTAAATTGGTAACTTTATCATATTATTTTGTTAAAATCGTTTAAAAAAAACCTTTTTGTTTTTTTTGTTTCCTTTACCAAACATAAATTTAAAAAATATATAACTATATATACGTAGAAAAATTT
>CABFOV010006087.1:11361-37298 GCA_902141375.1 Timema poppense | reverse complement strand
AACATCACACTTTGTAATAGAGCAAGGTAGTACAATAAAACCATAAAAACCCAAGCCGAACGTCAATTACAAACCCACACAGTAATATTTCAAGTCATTGCCATTTTCCTCATCAGCAACCTAGCTTGACAATTTAGTCCCACAAACGGCGTGAGGGGGGGTGGGGGATCGTCACACTAAAATTAATAAGTTAGCTTATTCATGACAAATTATAGAAAAAATATGAGATTTTCAAGATTGGTCTCAATAATTGTGTTCAAAATGGATATTTTGCGATAATTTTTTATGATAAATAAGAATAGGTTTTTATTTCACAAACTAAACCAATTTTTATGTTGGATTACAAATAATTCATATGCTGAAAATTTGAAATATATTAAAAATATTTGAACAATTTAGTTTAATGTTTGCTTTAGTAAAGATTAAAGAAAAGAGTTTTTATTGTGATTAACAAAACGATGTGTTTGTTTTGTGAGTAGGCCTAAAACTTATTTAAGGTTAGTTTACTGAAAAGCTCATTTTGAAAAAGCTTTAATACACATTATGAGAAAGTTAGTGGTAGTTTGTCGTCCCTATTATTTGCTACTGCATTTCACTACCAGGTTAGATTTAATACATGTGTACTAATTTCGTCAAGTGTTAGTGATTAGGACGGGTATTAACATTTTGCGTGGAGGGAGAGTGAAAAATCATTAAGTTAATTCACCCTTAGTACACCCGGTTGATTCTTGAAACCCCATCTCCTCGTCATTGGCAATCTGAGAGTTATGCTTTAAGCCATATGATCTCCGAATCGTATATATGAAAATTGGATTGTATAAGTGGTTCACGGTAATTTTACAGTTAAAGAATTACAAAAATAAATGGTATGGCACCATTGCACAAGCTTTCTCATTTAGTGTATTTTAAAGTTTGGAACAAAATTTTCAAAAATAATTTTCAGTAAACTACTCTTAACTATACTCATATTATCTGTAAATAACAAGCGTAAAAGCATGTTATTATTATTTATTATGAAAAACAATCCCTCTTTACCCATTTTAAACTATATCTTTAAGGCCATTTCTGAAAAAATTGATCCTAGCTAGACTACATTTAAACTTTTTTTTTTTAGAAATATAAACAAATATTCAGTTATTATGTATCTTGTAAAACCCCAGATACCAATTTAAAACAAAATAATTGCAATTATTTTTTAAAAAAAACACCAATCTTTCAAAAATAAGTCTTAGAAAACCACTACAAAATATTTTTTTGAAAGTAAAACAAATAAATATTATCATATTTACTGTTAAAATCCTACCGGATAATGATTTTAACCAAATCGTTTGAGTTATTTTATCTAAAGATTTTACCAAAAAACTATTATGTGCATAGTATTGTTTTACATTCAATTAAACTCTCCCCAGATAAAAATTTAAAATCGTTAAAGCCCTTTTCGAAAGATTTCAAATTTAAAAATATCATTCCTTAGATAACAACCCTTCAACAACATTTTACCTGAAAACCAAGAACACAATGTTGATTGGGAAGTCAAACCCTCCCTAGATATTAATTTCAAACAAAGTTATTAAAGCTATTATCGAAAATTGTTGGATAAAAAAAATCACCTATCAGTAAGCCTCCCTTATTTTAAGGGCTAGAGTTTGAATTTAAAAAAACTGTCCCAAGGTATGGGATGGACAAAATAGATGAACATACAAGGGAATATACAGAATTGTAAAATCAACTTTTTTTTTAGTTAAAGAGCACATACAACGTAAATATCCATCATAATCTCGAGGCAAAAATGTTCGCTATTAAAATACTTTCTTTCTCTCAGGATGAGAAAGTAAATCCTTCCTTTTAAATATATGTTTTCGTTTTGACAAATTAATAATATAGTCGCCTTACTGCCATCGCTACAAACATATCTTCTAACCAGATAATTACAAATACATATTGCGTAACGTTTCATCTGTCACTAAATGCTAGGATTACAACGAATTGACTATAGCTAACAGTGAACCATTCTTCACTGTTATTACAGCATAATGTGAACGAACTTCTCTGTCTAGAGTACAGTAACAGTTTGTGAAGTAAGAAACCTACATTCCCACGTGAGGAGAAGTGTTGTTGAAAAGGAGGAGAGGGTGTAGGGGGGCGCTTCTCCCCTTCTTTACGCCACTTAGCATAGTGAAGCGACATCCCCCGTACGATGACTTGGACAAATATTGAACCAAGAAACCAAACACTGATCTTGTGTTTCAAGTAGCCTGTCTATTTGTCCGTCCTCCAGTTTCAGCTAGCTCTCTCGCTACCTTTCTCTTTCCACCTCTTTTTCTGCGATGGAAACAGATATAGTCAGATCACCATAGATTGAACCATTTAGATGATTATAAACAATACATTTTGAGTAACAAATGTTTGAAAATAAACAGTATGCGACAATATTACGAACGTTACCATTTTTATTAAAATTTGAAACAAGATATAAAAAAATCAATTATCAATTGAGTACCCTTAAAAAACACAAAATACACTCTAGTTTACTATGTAAAACCTTGTGCCCATTTAAACAAAACCATTAAAGAAATTTATTAACATTTTCAAATTTTCAAAAATTTGTCATCAGTAAATCAACCTTAAGGTGAGAGTGTAGGGGACGCGAGAAAGGGTAAGTGTTTTTTCAGTTTATATAGCAAAACATTTTTTGGCAAAAAAAAATGTTCCATTTGAAACATGAGTTTAATTTTCTTCCCATGATGATATCAACAGTGGTTAAATATTTGTCATAAGCGTAGCTGCATAAAACTACAAATTTGTTATATGGAGAGAAAAAGTTGTCATTAAATCCCAGGACACCCTTGCAAAATATTCAAGAACGGTTGAGATCTTCATCTGGAGAAAATTAAACTCTATGATTTACCTGAGAAATATTTGATTTATTTTTACAAAAAAAAGTATTTGAAAGAACAGACCTTTTCTCGCGTTTCCTAAACTCCCACCGCAAATGATTTTTTTTTCTTCAAAGAACAGGAAGGTTATCTCTACTGTTATTTATCATGTGAGGTTATCCACGCATATTAATTCTGAATAAATTTGTCGAAACCAGTTACTAAAAATCAGTCATCAGTTAAGTACCTTTAATTTTATAACTAAAATTAATATAACAATTTCGTGTCGAGGTATAAATATTGGGCCTACAACATTTAAATATCGAGTATGAACGAAACCCATCAAGTCATTTCAATTTGGGTTCAGAGGCAGATACAACTTCAAAATTCATCTTCCTCTCGAGGTATAGAAATGTTCAAGATTTTAACATTATCTCTCTATGAGAAAGTAAAAAAGTCTTGCGTCTTTGCAGATGAGCCACAATTACAAAACCTAGATCATAGATAGGAAACATGGGCTCCAACCTTGAGGTTAAGTCACCAGGCAACACTGATTTATTGTATACCATAAAGCAATTAGTGTAACTTCTTCCTTTGGGGTTGGGCGTTCAACTCAAACTCATTCTTTCCAAGCCATATGGATTAGGTTGAGATATTCATGGATGAAAATGAAGAGGAAATGTCACAACAAACGTGTCCAACGTGTAGCTAACTTTTACTCGTGGCCATACAGCTTCAGTGTGTTCAGTAAATTAGCTTCAGATCTAGGAGAACATGGTTTGATAGCGAGTGAGGCCTATTTAATATTAAGTTTGATAATGCGCTTACCCGCCTTGGTGGCGTAGTTGGCTAACGCGCTTGTCGTGTTGATCTCGACTGCTGAGGACGGGAAGATCGAGGTTCGAATCTCGGTCGGGTGACCTGGGGTAGTTTTTGCTAAATGGTTTTCCACTCTCCCTCCACGTAAATGCGTGTTCACTTCTCCTAATTAAACTTTCTCAATTCCTAATCCATTAGAGTAATTAGTACTTAAAGCGTATAGGCCGAACGGGTAGTAAGACGCGGTGCTAAATATTAATATTATAGTGAGCTTGATTTATTTCTTTGATACAATCTTTACAGGAGTGTTTATAACGAAAGTTTCTTAATGGCTTATTCCGAGACAAGGGTAATTTTTTTTAGAGGAATTGCTCGCGCATAAGTAATGAGAAAAATAAGGGAAATCACTGGAATATGCCACATGAGAGAAACCTTCCGCTAGTACACCCGGCCAAGATTAGAACCTTGACTGCCCCTTCAACCGTTAGCGCTGTATATTGCAGGACTGGCGACTTAGGGCCAGTTTTCATAGTCAAATTTAGTACGCCTCAAGTGCGGCGTTACACTAAATACAAGACGACACCTACCTAAACCAGAATGGAATGGGCCGTTCTCGCATAGGATACTGGCCCATTCCATTCTGGTTTAGGTTGGTGTCGTCTTGTACTTAGTGTAGCGCCGCACTTGAGGCGTACTAAATTTGACTATGAAACTGGCCCTTAGATCTCATAGTCCACTAGTGTAGGTTTAGATTTGGGTGTTAGTTGTATTTCCAAGTGAGTTTATAAGTGGTGGGCTAGCGTGGACGATTGAAATTATTTCTTGCTAATATCTATAACAGACACATTCGGAATANATTTCCAAGTGAGTTTATAAGTGGTGGGCTAGCGTGGACGATTGAAATTATTTCTTGCTAATATCTATAACAGACACATTCGGAATATTTTTTTTTTTTTTAATATTAGAATTATAGCAGAGTTTGGCGCGTCCTTGTTCTTGTAATCAGACATTTTAATGTTCCATAACACCTCTTCGGCTTCGTAAAGTTCCACAAATTGGACGGTTTCCCGCCCAGTTCACCTTCTAGCACGAGCTGCTCTCACCGTCCCGCCACCATTTTTGGAATGCTACTCGTGTCCAAGATGACTCGAAAAGTTGAGCACGGTCCGAGACACTCGGCTCGGATGACTGCCGTCCAAGTGGGCTTGGAATTTTCCCACCCCTAACCTTTAGATCGCAAATATCAGCCCGCAAGGGCGCCATTACCATTCTTGTTGTGTTTGTACGTATCCCTATGTCGTGTCCATTTTCGAGAGCCCTTCGGGGCTGGTGTTAACGTTTGTCCCTTTATGTTTCCCCATGTTTTTATTCATGTTTTATATGTATGTTTAAAAAATAAATAATAAAACCTAACAAACAAACAAACAAGTGGGCTTGGATTACATGTTTAAACGATACGAGTAGCGTCCGACTGAGCGTCAGAGTCGGTCCGAACGTACTCGTAACGTGTCAACGCGGCTTAACAAAATGATGGTTTTGTTTTGATGAAGAAAACTTACTTAACGGAAGCTGTAAAGGCCTATCAAAATACTTGATGTACGGCTACATAAAAGTGTATCTAATAACCTTTGTACTCTTCATTCTACAATACCTGATAGCCTAAGGCGTCACTCTCGCAGTAGAATAGACTTCCAATGACCGGGAGATAGGGGTTCGAATTCAGAGTCGGGTGTAATGAAGGTGGTTATTATTAAATGGTTTTCCACTCTCCTTCCCCGCAAAATGTGGGTTCACCTCCTTTAAATTAAATCGTCTTTATCCCTAACTCATTAGCGTAGTTAGTACATATGCGTATAACCTAAACAGGTATTAAGACGTGATGCTTAAAAAAAATCTCACGATAGCTCTACAAGCATCCTCACTTTATTCCTCCGAGAGTAGCTCATAATTGTAACACGTGTAACTTCAAGTAAATAAATACACATCACAAGAGAACATGAGAAGGGGGGATAGGAGGGGCGGGTTTATCAGCCAATATTTCTGCTCCTGGCCTTGGACCCCACGTAACAATGACGTCATCAAGTGATCTAACGACCCAGGGCTATCTGTGGGGATGAGAGAACGGGGTGGTAGAAGAGGGCTACATTTGCTGCCTAATTGGGTGACAACACAAACGATGACTACCATTTGACAAACGTCGGGACCTATGTAGCTCTCCTCTGCCCCCACCACTTCCCTCTCTGTTTTTCTCTCTGCCCGCGAGGGTTTTAATGTAATATTTTAAAAATATCATCTCTGCTGGCGTATCTCTAAATTCCTCCTCCCTCCCCCACCCTTCTCCTCTATCATTCCTGAGCGGGTCCGAGGGTTGATTGTCTACCGGGACAGTCACACATGAAACATTAGAAAAAGTACAGTCCCAGGAGGAAAACACAATGCATGGCTTGGATGAAGAAATTTCGCTTGGAACAACTACACTTGATTTTTAAGGTGGGATTGTAGGGGACGCAAGAAAAGGTCGGAGATTTTTGCAGTTTTTATAAGGAACCTTTTTTTTTTCAAAAATAAAACAAATACTACTCCACTAAAACAAAGAGCTTAACTTTCTTCACATGGTGGGTGATGTAAACATTAGCTGAATATCTGTCATGATTATAGCAGCACTAGATGACAAACTTTTTAAATGAAGAGAAAAAGTTGTCTTTTAAATTCATCACACCCTTGACAGATATTCAACAAGTGTTGATATCACCATGTGAATAAAATTAAGCTCTTATTTTTCGATTGAAGAAATATTTGATTATTTTAAAAAACAATTGCTATAAAATTGCAAGAACACTAACCATTTCTTGCGTCCCTTACACTTCCACCTGAAGGCGGCTGAACTTTTGTGGAGCTGGCTCAGCGCCTGGGTGCTCGACTGGAACGCCGAATTCTGACTTTAATTAGAGCCTTTTCACACTTACTGGAACCAGCTAGCCGGTACCGGTTATCCGGTCGCGAGGTGTATGGGGTAGTATGAGAGTTTTCACATGCTCCAGAGCCGACTGCCCGGCAACCGGCCGCCGGGTCGTCGCCGGACCACACCACTACACACCCGGTCGGCGGCTACCGGGCGTGCAGTAGTGTATTGAATGTTATGCATGCTTTCACACGTGCCTGCCATCAGTCACCCGGTAGTATCTACGGGATAAAGACGTGTTTTATTTGTTCGAGGTTACACCACATTATGCAATGGCGAGTGATATTGAAATTGATATTGAGATATTAATATCATCGGTTGAAGCCTGGCCGGCTCTATGGGACTAAACGTCCGAAATATATAAAGACAAGAACGTGACAAAACAAGCTTGGAAAGAAATATGTATTGAATCTAAGAGTGACTTCGAGGAATTGGTAGATATTTATAAAAATACATTTGGTGAGTATTGTTGTTTATTCAAAAATTACAATGCAGAAAGTATTGATTTATATTTTTGATTGAGAGATATTGAAAAATATACATTTAGTGAGTATTGTTGTTTATTCAAAAGTTATTACAATGTAGAAAGTATTTACTTATATTTTTGATTGAGAGATATTGAAAAATACACATTTAGTGAGTATTGTTGTTTATTCAAAAGTTATTATAATTTCGAAAGTATTTACTTATATTTTTGATTGAGAGATATTGAAAAATATACAATTAGTGAGTATTGTTGTTAATTCAAAAGTTGTTAGAATGTCGAAAGTATTTACTTATATTTTTGATTGAGAAAAATTGAAAAATATACAGTTAGTGAGTATTGTTGTTTATTATAAAGAGTCCATGTAGAAAGTATAAACTTATATTTGATAGCTGCCAACTGACGGCTCCAGCATCCATTAAAAGGTAGTCAGATAGTATATTTATTATATTGTTTGCTGTCACTCCCACGCGTAGTACTTGTTCTCTGTGTACAAGCTTTGACAATATCTACTGCAAAATCTGGTTCCAAATTAATCGTTCGATGAAATATCCTCCACTTATTACTGAGAATACCTTTTAGCGCTAGTTAAACGATAATTAAAAACTCTTTTGTTTAAAGTCAAATTTGATCCAGCGTAAGGTCGAAGTAGATGTTTGTGTAGCGTGAATGCTTCATCTCCCACTAAGAAATATGGCACATTAGGGTTGGACGTTCCTGGTAGGCATTTATCAGCTGGTAATTCTTGTTCATTATTTTTAATCGATGATCACAGTGAAGATCTTTTAATTACTTTAGAGTCTCAATCTTTTCCATAATTTCCGATGTCAAATTAAATAAAACAATATTCCTAGTCTGCTACCGCCATTAATACTACTGACGCATAATCTTTGTAGTTATGGTACATCGAACCAAGTGGGTTGACTATGCGAATATGTTTTCCGTCAACTGCCTCTAAACAGTGAGGAAAATTAGCTTTTCTTTCATAATTTGAAGCTATCGTTTCCCACTGTTCTTTTGTGGGAATGGATATGGGTTCCAACAGCATGACACACCAGATACTAATACATAAATGTCTAACTATTTTGCTCATTATTGAAATACCAACTCTGTAGTTGTAGTGCAGATCTGTTAGAGTACAGCCACTCACCAGATACCTAGAACAACAAAATTGACTATTTATTAATTTTACTTAATTTCAGGTAAAGAGGTAGTGAAGAAATGGGGAAACATCCGATACGCCTTCATAAAATATCGTAAAAAACATAAATAAGTTACAAAATCGGGGGCAGGTGCTTCTGACATAAAAAAGTATGTATACAACGATCAGCTCAGATTTTTGAATAAAGTATATGAGGAGCAGAAAACACTTGATAGTCTATCAGAAGATATGGAAAAGTCTCAAGAAAAAACATATGTAGGAATATCTGAACATGAAAATAATGCAAAAGTTGATAGAGTCAAAAGCACATGGAATGAGCTGGTATCTCGAAAGTGTAAATTAGATAAAGTAGAGCTGAAAATGATACAAGATCTGGAAGAACGTCCGTCAGATCGACATTTGTCATTCCTCAAAGGGATTATTCCCTTTGGAAAAATTAGATGACGACATAATTCAATTTCGAATAGGAGTACTACAATTTATATCAAATATTAAACAGCAAAAACGAATGCGTTCGTCCCATCAGCCTACCACTACGTTGATCTACCAGCAGTTTCCCCACCAAACTACAAGTCCTCAACACTCGAGTTCAAGCCAACAGATGTTTCCATCAATTGGAAGTCAGTTTTACCGGTTTCACGGCCAATAGTTTTCTGCTGCGCAGTCTGTCTTCAGCCCATCGAATATTCCATCCACGGCGATTTCTACCAATTCACCTACATTGGATTATATTGAATTCGCTTATCTTTATTACTTTCTCGCTATCTTACAGATAGAAAAATTATTGTGATTGTCAAAAAAAAATTGCACTCAAGATTTTAATGAATCCCGACGTTTCATGACTCCCCGAATCCAAAAGTGTTTTTTGACTTTACGTCTGTCTGTCTATCTGTACCTCCAACTAGATGCTAAGCTATCTTACAGATCGGGCTAAAACTTGGTATCTAGGGTTTTCATAGGATTTCCCCAAAGTGTTTTTGGAATTGGATATCTAACCCTAAAATTAATGGTAGTTTACTGAAGGCCAAAAAGAGAAAAAGGCGATTTTCTCAAAACTGTCTCTAACGATTTTGATTAAATTTCATTTTTAAACATTTATAAATATTCTAAACAAAATGGCGTATCTCAATATTTTGGAAAAATGACTTCAAGGGCTCCAGTCTGATGCGTAAATGATCTTTTTTTATAATAGCTCCTAAACTATTTGAGATATGAAATTACTTATCGTTACAAATATGCAGGTTTCTTTACAAAACAAATATTTTATAAGAAACGTATTTTGATAAAACCAATAACTTTCAAGCTATACGTAAATATATATATATATTTAACTTTTCGAACACAAAAGGTAAAAGCATTGCAACCGCAAGAGAAAATTTAACCTGAAATGTTGATGGATATCGATGTCTCTAGACCCTTTGATCCATAAAAAGTGGTCTTTGCAATGACGTATGTCTGTGTGTCTGTTTAAACTTAAAATTAAGAGGAATTTAAGAAAGGTTGAAAAGAGAAAAAATCAATTTTCTCAAAATCGACTTTAACGATTTTGATTAAAATTCGTATCTATGTGTTGATTGAGATTATAAATAAACTGGCTATTTTAATTTTACCATGAAAATTAATTTAAGAGTATTTTACAGAAGCAGAAACTTCCGTAGCTCCGCAACTATTTGAGATACTAAATAACTTATCATTTCAAAATTGTATTACTATTAAAAATAAAAAACTTTTATATGAAATATATTTTTATAAATCCAACAGTTTCTGAGATATTGGCAAATATATTAATACAATTTTGTGAGCTTTAGTTGTAAAGAGATACTACTTAAGTTTTAACGCAATAATTCTCCAATGCCATAGAGTAATTAAATATAAGTAAGTCTCTAAAAGTTTATGTTGTTTTTCCTTAAACCTCTTATGAGAAATGTTTGTGCAACAATGATCTATATCCATTTTAGACTCAATAGTCAATATTTACATTTTTTTATTGGTCAAAATTTATAAATGAGGAATTTAATAGCAATGCGATGGCATGAAAATTTGCAACACCTAATAAAATTTCAAAATTTTTAACTGGAAGTTGGAATTTTAATACGAAGTGTTGAGCCTTGTGGATCCAACATTGATCTTTTTTATCGGTCCAAACATACAAATGAGGACATTAATTCTTTAAAAACAAAATTATAAGATTTAAAACCGGGACTAAAAAAAAAGGTTTTACATAAGTATAGTGCTATTTATTCTTGGGATTGCTATTGTATATTATTTCGTTTCACATATATTACTAGTTTTGAGTAAATATCTCCATTTTCAAACAATAGAGCGAGAAAGTCCATGCAGAGTTCCGTACCATTTATTTCTACTGTACTGTAAGTGTCAATAAATGTTAAACAAAAAATTGAAACGAGTTTTACTTACCTAAGTGTAACAGCTAGCATTCGAATAGAATGGCTGCAATATCTCATATAAGTACTCTGACGCTGGATAGTATCTTTTAAATGATTGTGTAACTCACCAAAAGAAGAAACAGACATTCTGAAGCAGTTAAAAAAAACCTGGTTTCATCTGCTAGTAAGTCCTCAAACAACGTATAAAATTCTCCAAACTTTTATCTTTTCAAATTTATAGGATGCACCCAATTAATTCTTTGCTTTATTTTATGACGGCTGCGTCATCGATACAAAAACCACATCGCAATAATACGTTCACGCGCCATTGTGGTTCGTGAGCGACTAAACACACTCACTAGTATCGTCCGGAACGAGTGTAAACCCGGAGTAGTCTGAAAGCTCGACAATGACCGGGTATCCGGTACCGGCTAGCCGGATCCGGATGTTTGTGAAAAGGCTCTAAGAGCCTAAAGGTCTCAGCTCGAGTTCGGATCCCAGCCGGTCACACTATAGGCAAGGTCATATGAAGGTGTATTTTTTCCGTCCACTCTCAAGTCAAATGTTGGAACATTTCTTCTTAGTTATACTTCCTATACCTTTCCTGTTAAATCAAGTATCTACTCTTATGTTTAAAGTCTCCATGCTTTCACAATAGACTGGACTGCCAATGACGGTGAGATCGGGGTTCAATCCTGACCGGGTGGTTTTCCATGAATGTTTTTCCACTCTACCTCCACGCAAGTAGGGGTACACTTCATCTAAGTTCAACCTTTCTCATTACTTACACACTATTGCGCTAGAAATTATATTACCCACTGTGAAATTTATTTCAATTCACTTTATAATGTTTATAAAAGTTGTTGTTCATACCTTAGAATGAAAAACACAGTGGTTAAATATTGTTTTTAGTTGACAAATAGAATTAGTAAATGCTTTTATTTTATTTAAGAACGTTGTCTACTTGTGACATCACGCCCAGTAGAGAAAGGATTTCCCATGTTAATGAATTTACGTTTTACTCAGCGAGTTTTAAAGATATAACGTTGAAACAAAAAAACTATAAATTCTTAAATAATTCTAAACATAGTCCTACAGTGTCAAAAATTATTATTTTTAGCTTAAATAGTTTTTTGTAAACGTATTTACTGTATAAATCCTCTACAACTCAGGCTATTTGTCTTGGTCACATGTAGTAGTCTTCCTGAGAGAATGTAGACTTAAAAATTCTGTGGTAGCATATGTATATCTAGAAGAGAAAACAAGAAAAAGGTCAAATTAAAAAACAAGTTAATGTGTTTAAAGCGTAAACATTAAAGTGACTGTGTAAACTCGTCATAGGAAGAGGGAAAAGGTTTATCAGCACATAGACAAGAACCCGCTCAGGGGGAACTTCTAATTTTCTTCCTTATCTTTCTATTATGTACATTGGCATTTAAGTGTGATTGTACTTATGCTGATTAGGCGCATCAAGTTAAGATGCAGCCCACTTTGAAAAATAGTTTATTAATCTCCAAATAGGCAAGTCGTTAAAATAATGTGGTAAGTTTGTTTAAATATTTATTGCAATGTTGATCAAGACTGATTTTAAACAAGTTAACCAAGATTATGCTACAACTAAATAGTAACTTATCCTATTTTTGGGAATATATGTTTTAAATATTTCAAGTTTGAAAAACAATCAATACCCATTATCAATGATAATTTTTTAATATAACTGAAATTATGATTTAAGAAAGGAACCATAAAAATAGTAATTATAATGACTATTTAAGTATTTAGTTATCTATTTAGCTATTTTCATTGCCTTGTCATCATAATGCAACTTCAATCGAGTATAACTCAAAATGGAAGAAACTATATGATTAGTCTACCATCAAAAACAGTTTTAGAGCTATATTAAGTAATTAATGTGAAATTTTATGTTAATTTGAACAATTTGTAACCTCCAAAATGATTTATAAGTGAAACAGCTGATATAATCTAAATTAAATAGCCTATGCTTGTTATTGCGTTAAAAAAAATTGTACTTACAAAACATTATGAGGAAGAAAGAAAATGACGAGCCTAAAAAACTTTCGATCTCAAACCCGAGCTTTAATGACGAGCTCGGCTCGAAGTTCAAAAACCTAGAAGTCGCAAAGCCTTAATATGAATGTATAATTATTTACATATAGGTCTGTATAGAACAAAGATGTTGCCTTTATATGCATGTAACAAATTAGTTTGAGATCAGATTGTTAGCCAAGTTAAATATAAATAAGAAGAATTTCAAACAAAGTGTATGGCTGCTTGGATATCATCTTATTTAGAAAGGCTGTTATAAATATGGTATTATCATAAAAATGTAATAACCAAAATATACCAGCAAATAATTGTTTATTTATTTAATTAATTTTTAAGGTAATTAAATCATGTAACTAACTTAAATACATGACAGCCGAACATGTATCTAGAAATCAGAATCCAAAACATCAGTAATTAAATTAAGTAACGTTACAACAGTTATTAAATTTAATCTAAATCGTTGAGATTATTGGCTCCCCCGTAGACAAAATCCAATTAAGACAAGATAATTTATTTTAATTGAAAATATTAATTCTCTTAACATAATAAGCGTCTGTTAATTTATAAAATTTTAAGTGAAATGGCGTAATAAATCTGAAAACTTTGAAAATCGAACTGTAGGAAATAATTCGGTCTAGAGTAATTGAAACATAACAATCATGATTGTTAAAATAGTAAAAGAAAAGTTTCTACTCCTTAAAATAAATAATTTGACACCATTAAATCATGCAATTGAAAGGTTTTTAAAACACCAAACATAAATTACATGATAGCTTACAATAATATTCTACACTTGCCTATATTGGAATTGTTGTTTATTGGTAGTGACAGGTGGTAGAGGGTTCAAAAGAACAACAACATCAATAAAGGTGATAAAACATGGTCATCTACGTAATTCTTATTCTGAGGTCTACTAAGAAAGATATATATATAGCTGTTGTGAGCTTAACTCTGTCAGTGATGCGATTAATATTAGATATATTTATATTAGCATTTTATTTTTGCTTTGAACTGTGTGAACAACTTTAAGGCTATTCGTTTCACATCAAGGTGAGCCCTGTTTTTCTGAATGGATGGAATGCAGCTACGGTGAGAATAGAGTAATAGCATGTAATGAATGCTAAATGTGATGGCTATAGCATTAAGTATAAATTTTGGTGTGAAAATGATTATATTTTTAAGTATAAGAGGGACTTACATGAATACTCGATACTATGACGATTGTGACATGATGTATAGTATTAGGAAAAGTTAAGGTAACGCAGACCGTAAGTCAATTCAGACGGTATGTAGATCCAGAAAGAGTAAAAGGCTCGCATGAATACTCGATATCGTGAGGATTGTGATGTCAATTAGAACACTAGGAAAAGTGAAGAAGTTAAGGCAACAAACACTGTAGGTCAGTTCAGACGGCATCCAGCTAAGACGAGAACAGAGGGTTTAGATAATTACTCGATATTGTGACGAGTGTGACGTCATGTATAACATTAGGAAAAGTTAAGGCAACGAACACCGTAGGTCATTTCAGATGGCATCTAACAAAGATGGGAGCAGAGGGTTTAGATTAATACTCGATATTGTGACGAGTGTGACGTCCAGTATGACATTAGGAGAAGTTAAGGTAACGAACACCGTAGGTCAGTCCAGATGGCATCTAACAAAGATGGGAGCAGAGGGTTTAGCTTAATACTCGATATGGTGACGAGTGTGACGTCATGTATAACATTAGGAGAAGTTAAGGTAACGAACACCGTAGGTCAGTTCGGACGGCATGCAGATACGGCGAGTGGAAAGGGTGCTCGCGTGACTGGAACCAATGTTGGGGTCCGCTGATAGGTCATACATCAGCGTCCAAGCCAATTTCTCTTAGCGCTGAGAAATGATAGCCGCTAGCAAACCTACACAAGCCTCCCCGATGGTAATCACCATTGTTTTATTCACAAGTTTTGATTATATCCGGCAAAGTCGTTACGTTCGATGTCTTCATAAGACGTGTGTTTCAGAGTCTTGGGTGCAGGGGAAGGAGCTGGATGAGTAATTCCCCTACCTCGCCAACCTACCCCCTATAAACCCCCCCATCCATCGTTTTGACTTATGCGTCGTTGCCAGAACCTTTGTAATCATTATCAATCTTGACATTCTATGGTCACTAGCAACCAAAACATTTTAGGGTACACTAAGTAATTTGGGCGTAGAAGTGCATATTCAAAACTAATTTATAAATAGTTTGTTTATTAAACCTATCTTGATTAACTAAACATTCAGTGTTTTACAAAATATGTATTTAAGTTTCAAAGAACATATTGCCTTAAAATATAATTTTCTATCCAATTTTAATAGAAAGGACTTCATATGATAGCTAGAAAAACTATTGGATATACTTTCACGTATTTATACATCCATTCGTGTTAGAAGCAGCGATAACCTTTGATAGATACTATACATAACTATAAAATAACACTGATAAGATATTTCAAACTATTCACAACTAAACTAATATAAGAACTAAGCCTTAGGAATGTGTTCGAATTTAAAAAAATGCTCTACTTACTCTCTCTCGAGATAGAGATTGGTAAACTATGCCTTTCACACAAATGACCGAGAATATTAATTATTTTTGTATTGAAACTTATTAGTTACTACCCATCTGGGTTATAATATGCCTATCTAAATGCTTCGGTGGCCGTATGGTCTAAGGTGCCACTCTCTTAATTGGCTAGACTGCCGATGACAGAGAGATTATGCTTCAAATCCAGGAGGTTTTCCCAAAATGGCTTTCCATTAGAACTTTACTCAAATGCTGATACACTTAATCTAAATTCAACAATTTTCATTCCTAATTCATTAACGTGATTAGTGTATATGTATATAGTCTGATCAGTTGGTAATACGCAACGCTAATATATACATATATGACTATATGTATATGCTCATTTACACTAACGAGGTTGGGTTGAGGTATGTGGTATTTAGAGGAAACGTATCATAATTTGAATGGAGGGCCAGTGAAAAACCATTAAGAAAAAAACTAAATACATCCGGCCTGGATTCAGAGCCCGACATACACGTCACCCGCAATTTAGTCCAGTGGTATTCGACCTATGGTTCACGGAGACATCTTAGGGGATACATAAAATACATAAAAATATTTGTTTTATATAGTCACTGAATAGTAAGGGTCCTATTTAGGGTTTGTATGAGAGACATGGATATAGGACATGTGATCTAAGAACATTATTTTTTTTTCACCTAGATATAGAATATAGAATACATTTAACTTGCGCTATTCACCAACAGCTTTGCAGGTACACATGGATCTATGCTAACAAAAACGGCAGAATACTACTACTTTCACCGCGTCTTACTACCTTTTCAGGCTATACACTTAAATTATAGTTACTTTAGTGGGGTAGAAAGGAGGAAGTAAACATCTTAGAGGTGATCTACCCGCATTTGCGTAGAAGGAGAGTGGGAAACAATTTATAAAAAATAACCCTCAGAAGACTCAACCAGGAATTGAACCCTGATTTCCCTGTCATCAGCAAACCAGTCCAACACTAGTGGAACGCCTTAGAATATTATAAGATGCAACCATCTATGTGGGTGATCGTGAATCAACTGAATATTGATCTTCCGGGATATTTTGTTATTCGTATGGTCTGATATAATATAAGTTATGGCTATCAATTATTTAAAGGGTCACCTGGCGGTCTAGGGGTAAGGTGTCAGACTTCTATGCTGGCGGCCGGGGTTCAATCCCTGGTCCCGGCACAGATTTATCTGATTACCAAACTCTTCCTTCACCTCTGACAAGACATCTTATGAATGTGGGGAATTCCAGGCCTCCACCGTGGTTCGGATTCCACGTTAAACTGTAGGTCCTTCATTTCATCTCACACTCACCCTACCATTACACATTAGTGTAAGTGCGTGTAACCCGAACGGGTAGTAAGACGCGGTGCTAATAATAATAATTATTATTTAAAGAAGAGCCCCTCTCGTCACATGGCTAACACATTACTTAAATAGGTTATACAACTTGAATCAGGCGTCATATAGTAAGTAGTCCGGAATCCTGTATTCTACTTTTAAAAAAAGTTGAATTATTTTTAGCATTTAATTTTTGTAGTAAGGATGAACATAAGGCATTGTTTTAGTAAACAAAATATTGCTAGCTAACGCGCAAGCCGAGTTGAGCTAGACTGCCGAGGACGGGGAGATCGAGGTTCGAATCTTGGTCGGGTGAACTGGAAGTGGTTTACCCAAATGGTTTGCAACTGTCCCTTCACGCAAATGTGGGTTTACTTTATCTAAATGCAACCTTCCCAATTCCTGATCCATTAGTGTAATTAGTACTTAAGCGTATAACCCGAACGGGTAGTATGACACAGTGCTAAATAAAAATAAAATAGAAAGCATAATCAAAGTTTTTAAGCGCAGAATAGGAAGAGAAACCACACAAACGCCAACCTGATGAAAAAGGGAGGAAAGACATCCTGAGAACAAATCACCGGCCCAGTGAAGCTGGTCGGTGATCGAACCACGGTGTCTCCGTTTAAAAAATGAAAGGTGTGCTGTCCACTCACCTATCCAGAGTGGTATCCAACATTTTCCTCCCTGTTTGAAACTTATAAAAAGTAAGAGCAAAAACACCTACAGAAGAAGTATAGTCGGTTCGCTGTAACACTAAATTCATCTGACAGTGCGAAAAGTCCAGATCACTTGAAACGTAAGTTAACTCTCAAATTTTACATATGGCACCAATTTTAAAAGTTGAAATATAACTTTAGCGAACTTTTATCCATATGGGCTACTCTACATTTACTTGACGTGTTTTATGATAACAAAAAGGTTATTTCCATGGTGATCCTATTATATATCCGCTCTCGTTACTTTATGGCCCGAGGGTGGGAGGCAAGATAGATTTCTATCTGGCCGTTAACACCCGATTCCTCGTATCGCTGATCGGCCGGGATGACTCGGGGAAAACTCGAAGACATGCACGCGACTTGGCCTCGGCTCGTGATCCTGTTAATCTCCTTTTGGTGGGTAAAGAGTTGAGAGGATATTGAAAACACTACAGCCCTTGTTTTAAAGTGGTAAACATGATAATAAATTAAGATTTTCACGGAAGAGTTGGCTACCTCTGGTTAAAGACAAGCCTATTTAATTATCTATTAAAAAATAATTGCTAACCTATTAAACACAGAGTAGAATTATTCGATCACCATTCACCCGCACTGGTGTGCGATGCAGACACAGGCATCAGTCCCGTCTTGTCTGATTTACTGTTGACGGTCAAATAGAAGTTGAATTCCGGACGGGTGTACCAATGGTGTTTTTTTTTCTAAATGGCTTCCAACTCCCCCCCATCTTCACGCAAATGAAGGTACATTATTTTTAAAGGTATATCTTCCTCAGCCCTTTTTTACTAACGTATTTAATATATGCGTATAGCCCAAATAGGTACTAAAACGTTGTTACAAAAAAAAATATTCCCACTATTTTTTCCAGGTAAATGTGGATACATTTCCTCTAAATTTTACACTCATAGTCCCTACCTAACTTAGTTAATATAGGGGTAGTCCAGATAGGTATTATTATATGGAGCAAGAATTCAAAGTCACTCCTCAATTATTATTATTAATATTTCATGCTGGGAGTTCACACTGACCCATTCAGTGGTCAAATGGTCTAAGACGTCACTCTCACAATAGACTGAACTGCCAGTAACGGGGAGATCGGGGTTATAATCCTGATTTCGTGTATCGAGGTTGGTTTTATTCCCCCCACCCACACAAATGTGAGTAGACGTCATTAAATTCAACCTTCTTAATCCTTAACACACTAGCGTAATTGGTACATATGCGTACAACCAAAACGGGTAGTAAGATGCGGTGAAAATAAGTTCACACTAAAGGGTTGGTGAAAGTGTTAATTAATGACCTCCCTTTTTCCCCGTTCTCCCTTCTAGACCGAATCAAAGAGCGTCTCCTTGCACGCGTGCTGGGGGCTTTAATCGCGTGTACCGTATATAATGGTGGAGGAGTGTTTGATTGAAGACAATAGCGCACCGCAGCGGATAGAGGCGACACTTATTCGTGAGTGGGGGACATTCAACGGTTATGTACGAACCTCCCCCTCACTAACACGCTAGTAAGAGACACGTAACCTATACAACATGTCCAGAGATTCGATTAAGGTGCTACGAGTCACGAATTTCTTCTATCAAAATAAATTTAAAGTATCAAAGTAGTTTGAGCTAAGCTATTTATTGAGTTCTAGTTTATAGAAAGGGCCTAGATCGGTAGAGCTAATATGGAAGAGCCTTTCAGAATATAGAAACATAATTTTTTCACGGCTAAAATTGATAGCATTTTACTATATTATTAGCCGAACTCGGTAGTCTTGGAGTAAAGTACTCGCTTTAGGACACGATTTTCGTGGATTCATCCGGGGTAGACGGATTTTTTTGGAACGATAAAAATCCGAAGCACAACTTCTCTCGGAGAGGAAGTAAAACCGTCGGTGTCATATTGATTGTGGCATGTAAGAAGAGAACCCTGGAAGATATGTGAAAATTCCTTTTCCAGCAAAATTAGTAGGTCATTTTATTCTCGCTCACAGAAATTCTCGTTTATTAATATTATATATAACAACATGTCTTACTTCCCGTTTGGGTTATATGCGTATGTATTAGTTATATTAAAATTTTTAGGGCTTAATAAGGTTATATTTGTAAGAAGTGTATCCACATTTTCGTTGAGGGAAACTAGAAAACCATTTTTGAAAAAGCACCTTAAGCTCACATGACCGAGATTTGAGCCTCAATCCCTCAACATCGGTAGTCTATTCTACTATTCTATCGGCAGTCTATGTGACCACCAAAGCGGGTTGTACTTATATAATCAGTTGGTTCAAAAAGTACACGTTAAATTCCTCATATAAATAAAATACTATATTATTGATCTAATTTTTAGGTACTACTATTATCTATCAAAAGTGACAGCTGCAGATCCCATGACTTGACGTATGACTTTAAGTTTTAAGTCCATTAATACCAGTTGGGTCATGAAAGTTTTTCGTTCTAAAAATTGGGTCATGGCTCCCAAAATTTGGGAAGCACGGCTTTGGACCATTATAATACCGATGTGGGTCTCACATTATACATCCGTGACAACGTTGCAGAAAAACAACTTCAACTATAATGGAAGTTTAGGTTTTGTCAGGTTGAGCTAGTTTGTAATCTTTTTAGCACCGCATCTTATTACCCGTTCAGGATGTACGCCTATATGCTAATTACATTGATGGGTTACGGATTATGAAGAATTAATTTGAGAAAGTGCATCCGCATTTGCCTAGAGGGAGAGTGGAAAATCATTAAAAAACCCACCCTCAGTGCATCCGACTGGGATCGAGCCCTGATCTCCCTATCTTCGGTAGTCCTGTCCGACACGAGAGTAACACGTTAGACCCCGCGGCCACCGAAGCGGTTAATTTTAAATTCATTACAGAGCCTATTAAGTGAAAATTTAGGAACATATCAATAGATTTATGTGGATTCTTCTTTATGCTTGTGACAAAGCTGTTGCACTTCAAACAATGTTGAAACATATTATGAAACGTTTTATTATCGCCAAATAAGTAAATCAACTATTTCTGTCTGATACAGTAAATTAATGTTGAATATACGGGAGTGTTTTTTTTCATCAATGACCTTCTTTTTCTAAAATAAGGTTTTTACTTATTAGAGTGAAGTAAGTCTGTGAAATTTTTCAAAAATTGTAATCCTAATCTGAATCTTGTTTGTATTCGTATCCGATTCGAAATTCCCAACATAAACAAATATTTGAACGATTCATAACGGATTAAAAATTTCAAATCGAAATATATCCCAGATTCGGATTCGATGGAATATTATTCAACACTCTAGTATTAAAGTCAAACATTTGTTTGATTTAACTTTTTTTAAACGTTAGCGTATATCCATTATTTGACTTGAACATAGAAATTTGCGAATCTCGTAAATTGTAATGCTATTATTTTTCAACCCCTTGTTTCTATTTAAAATTTTAATGCTTTTAATTATCAGGAACTACTCTTCCTTCAATATGATACTATCTCCAATTATTCCCTTTGCTTTGTCTCTCTCTCTTGCTATAGATAAAAAGGTACGTTCAAAGAATGGGATGACACAATTTTGCGAAAGAAAAAAAACACTTGCAAACAACACTACCTACGAGTGAATGTGTCGTCGCTATGTCGGTGAAGAATCCTATTTTAATTAAATAATCAAAACTTTCTTCTCACAAACTTTCCTACGGGAGATAGGCCTACATGTTATGAAAGTGAATGTGATATCAGATAAGATACTTTTAATATATATAGCAAGTAGGTACTTAAAATAATGGAATCATTCTTATTAATTAATTAATCTTTAATTTATTTAAGCTAAAACATCAACGACATCTCTTTTCCCTAATCCCCAAGGTGAATCTTATAATGTGTCACCTAACGTAGTGGCACTCAGGACTAATCACTTGTACCATAAAAGACAATCTTACAATCTTGTAAAATCTAGTCACTATTTGAACAAGGTTATTCACCTTATTTTTTACTACACACAATTTAAAAAAGTATATAATTTAGCATAGTATTTGATAGGAATTTGGTCATATTTAACTATAAAATATTCAATAAGAAACTTTTAAGTTATAAAATATTCTATCAATATTTGATCAAAAACATGTAATTTTTCATTATGAAAGATTTTATTTGGATTATTCTAACCTTTATCATCGATTATATTCAATTCGTAATCAATTCGAGTTAGTAATCAAAGATTTGTATTCGATTGTAAATATTGAAAATCTTGGATTCGCACGGACCTAGAATCCAAGTAATTTGAGTCACTCTTGCAGGTAGACAGGAGGTCATGTAATCTGCCCCCAAATGGAGGTCCGCCGTCTTGTTATTAACACTGTAAAAACAAGCGGGCAACGGTAGTGCTACAAGTTGAGCGCCACTCCACCTTGTAGCAGATGAGGTTGACACAAGACCAGCCGCCAGGAACAAAGCCTTCTTGCCTCGCTCCGGTAATGAACCCAGTACCAATATTTGCACGGGGCCTCTCTAGTACAGCAAACATTGACACAGGACCCCCCTCCCCCTTCCCGCTTTGCGCGATGTGATACATTCCTGGACCACGCCTTATATAGAACTCCCCGTACGAAATCTCTCCCCAACCCCAAACACTAGTCAATTAATAGTTGGCAGTTTGCAACACTTGCTTGGGAGACCAATGTTTGTCAACGTGGTGCAGATAATTTGGGTTTGACGTGTTAAATATGCTATTACAGTTTTGTTTGAATTGATGTAATAATTTACATCTATGTACACTTACAATTACACTATAGAACCATCCCTGATACATATGTTATATATAAGCATTAAGAGTTATTATACGCCGTGTAAGAAAGTAAACAACATTGCATCTTACAAAAACAAAATATCATCGAGACAATTTATTAAACTCAATTCTCAGTATTTTCTTTTAAATCGAACTATTTATTTTTACCTGGCAACACTATTTTGAACAATTTTAATAATATGTTGTCATTTTCCCGTCCAGACTAGTTAGATTATCCTATAGGTGTACCTCTCCCTCTGCTTGAATTTAAAAATCATCACAAAATCGTATCAATAAAAAGTATCAATGGTAAAACCGATGGTAAAGGAGGCAATATATGATACAGTCTTTTCTAATGCCCGCCCCCGTTGTGAATGCAGATTACACTAGGATGGGAAGGGTATTTGTAATTTAACATATATAGAAGCATATTCTGAAAATTGAAAAATTAAACCTGGACATGGGAATCGAACCCACGACCTTTGACTAAATACGCCAATGCTCTAACCACTGAGCAATCCAGGAATCGTCCCATGGTCAGAGTCATTATTCACTCATATTTTAAGGCAGAGTCTATGATGGACGTGCGGAAAATCATAGGCTACCAATGTGTGAGTTTATTAAGATCTCAAGCTATCAGATAACGCAGCCACCTTCGACTCGGTAGTTGGTTTATTGCTGACACTTGTACAATTATTATTATTGTTAAGGATTGCATATTTAAGTATCAAATAGCAAAATCTATTATTTATGCTTTTTGGGGAGGATCACTCCATCTAGATATCATATTCTGAAAATTGAAAAATGACACCTTGACACGGGAATCGAACCTGGGCCAAAGCTGGGCCAAATCAAAGGTCCCGGGTTCAATTTCTGTGTCCTGGTGTCATTTTTCAATTTTCAGAATATGATATCTAGATGGAGTAATCCTCACTAAAAAGCATAAATAATATTATTAGCACTGCATCTTACTACCCGTTCGGGTTATACGCACTTACACTAATGTGTAATGATAGGGTTATTGTGAGATGAAATGGAGGACCTACAGTTTAACATGGAATCCGAACCATGGCGGAGGCCTGGCATTCCCCACATTCACAAGATGTGATTAATACACGTCTTGTCAGAGGTGAAGGAAGGGTTCGGTAATCAGATAGAGCTGTGCCAGGACCAAGGATTGAACCCCAGATCCCAGCACAGAAGTCCGACACCTTACCCTTAGACCACCAGGTCACTCATAAATAATAGCTTTGGCTATTTGATTCATACTTAGAATTGACATCTCCAAGCTCTAATCCCCATTTCCTCACTTTATATCTCGACAGGGGAACAATATGTTTGTTTAGTTGGTGGCTTACTACCATTACATAAAAAAACTCAAATATTTAAAAAATAAACGGCCGTTAAAAATGTTCCCCTATCCACCGGGCTATGATAGTTTTATTAAAGTGAAAGTGTAGAACTTGACACGTTTCTTTTAAAGATAAATCTTCCAGGGCTGACTTGCTATTGGTACAGCTATCCTGTAGACCTGCGGAATCGGAATTAGAGGAAATACGGGGAAAACCCTCGATTTTATCTCAGTTTTTAGCAAAAGACGATGTTAAGAGTAATTTTTAACATCTTAATCACAATTACGCATTACAATAAATCTAAATATAAATTTACCTACGCTAGGTTGTGTCATTAAAAACTCGAATATTCATTGCCGCACTTACAAAAGTACACAACCTATCTCTATCTTGAGCTAGTTCTCTCCAGTCCACCTCATTACACCTTATCTCTTTAATTTTTTTCATATGAGTTAATGAAGTGTTTTAAAATTTTCAGAAAATTGTTACTGATAGTTTTTTTAAGATTAAACTTGTAAAATGTCTTTCAGCATCACACTACTTTTTCAATTATTCATGCTTAAAACAAAATAACTTTATAATAAAATTTATTTAATATATAAATAAAACAGCTTAGTTTTAACTCATATTTATCTACTCCTAACTCAAGATTTAAATCCTTAGAGTGTTTCCTATAATGTTATCTATTTTAGGTTCATTATAATGTTATCCTCCCATCTGCATCTATATATATCTAGTTAATAGATTTCATAGTTGTTCGAGAAGTTCTAACAATGAAACCTGGACTGTAATTATAAACAGATGACCAAATATTATAAAGTTTATTCATTTAGTTTCTCAAACCCCAATTCAGTGGCCAAATGGTCTAAGGCGTCACTCTCGTGTTAGATTGGCCGGCGTATGACGAAGATATCGGGTTTCGAATCCCGGTCAAGTATACTGAGGGTGGTTTTCCCTAAGTTTTTCCACAATCTCATTCCAAGCAAATGAGGGTAACTACCTCTAAAATGCTTCCTTACTCATTCCTATCCGAGTAGAGTAATTTTATAAGGTATGCTATAAACTGAACCAATAGTTAGACGCGGTGATAAAAAACAAAATAACTTTCTCAATGCTATAATTCTTTAATACTGATAGTGGATTAATGGCATACAAAATTCAAAGTCTTCATTGACTATGATATATCATATGATATTCAATGGACTCTTCTTTGTTCCGTAGCCAACCATAAAGTTTGTCTAGAGCTTGCATGGTGTACCATCTCCCGTGTAAAACCATCACTTGTCCTTACAACGAACATCTAAATGGATGTTTGTTTGCTCTAATTAAGTTAGTTTAATCACCCATCCTCCCGGCAGGACAAAGGCTAAAAACAAATGTCCACGAAATTAGTGGAAATGAAATAATGATTCCCTTGCGTCCACATTAGGTCGCAATCATCGTCTACTTTACTGTCTGTCAACTCTTTATTGTCCGATGATTGAATCAGCTTTATGTTCGGCATGGCCGTTGTTTGAGGAGACCCTTTTCATGTTGGAAGCCTCAATTCTCGTCAAATACCGATGGATCATAGACAAATGCATGCATGGGTTAACTAGGAAATATTGATCTTTCTTGGTTTCATTGTCAGGGTTTTCCTCAATGAACGACTTTGTAAATCTCGTTGGCATCATTAGAATGGCATATAGATTGCCGCGCATACGAATAAAGTTTGTTTTAATACCATGTCTTACTACCTGTTCAAGATATACGCATACATTATAGTTACTCTAATGGGGTAGGGATGAATAAGAAATAATTTTAGAGGTAGTCTACCCGCATTTGCGTGAAAGGAGACTGGAAACCATCTAGGGAAAACCACCCTTAGTAGACCTGACCGGAAATGGGTTCCCGATCTCATCGTCATTACCAGGTCAGTCTAACACGGTAGTTACGAATAAGAATATTCGGCCACTGAAGAGAGTTTGAATAAGGTTATAGCTTTAGATTGTTTATTATTTTCAAGTTGCGGGAAACTCAGTCACAACTATTATATAGTGATTATTTCTTCTTGTCAATGTTGGGGATAATCACTCTAAAATTGCTGGTGGGAATCGGAAACGGTAGTTGCAATTAAAATTATATGTAATAAATATTAGATTGTTATGTCTTTAAATTAATATATCACTGGACAGTGTTAATAAACGAGATCTAGAATGTGTAAACTCCGAATTTGGTAAAAAGAACAATTAGTTGACGAAGTTACTCAAACCATAGAGAAAGGGAGAGTATACATTTACCTATGCCCAAACCTTGAAATATTATTATTAGCACCGCGTCTTACTACCCGTTCGGGTTATACGCACTTACGCTAATGTGTAATGGTAGGGTGATTGTGAGATGAAATGGAGGACCTACAGTTTAACGTGGGATCCGAACC
>CABFOV010006087.1:0-10783 GCA_902141375.1 Timema poppense | reverse complement strand
TTTGAAAAAAAAAAAACCAAGAAATAGCATTATAATATATAAATATCAAGTATGAACAAAATTTATAAAAAAGGGTCAGATCTGTGACCAGAGACGGAAAGACAGATCAACAAGAAGACAGGCTGGATTGTAAAATCCTATCGTTGAGTTTGTGAGCACATAAAACGTGAAGATCCATCATAGTTTTGATGTAGTACATATTATTTAATATACAAATGACAAAGTACTTGCTCTAATAAGGGTTTTGGTTAGGTAATGAGATAATTTTTCGATTCATTTTAAACAAAAGTAGCTTAAATTTATGATGGAATTTTGAAACTCACTTCACTAATAAAATCTTAGAAAATTCATCATAGCAACAGTTTATCATATATTTAACTAATTAAGACATGCATCAGTAACAACATGATGAACGTTAACTTTCTCATATAGGAGTGATTTGCCGGGGACGTCAAGGTTGGGGCTTAAAACTTTGATGGGTGATTTGAGATGGAATTTTATCTTATAGTGTTATATTATTGTGTTTTTTTACATTCTTTCTTTATAGTAATGCAGATGAAAATTTAAACTATATTGTACATTACACATATTTAAATCTAAGACATTAATAACATTCAGTCTAACAATATAAAATATATATCCCGTTTATATTGTTTAATTGTAAGCGTCACTCTCGCAAAAGACTGGACTAACAATGACGGGAAGAATGGAACTCGAATCTCGGTCGGGTGTATTGAGGGTAGATTTTCCTAATTCGTTTATTCACTCTCCCTTCACACCAATGCGGATATACTTTCTCGAAATCCAAATTCGACCTTCCTCATTCGTAACACATTAACATAATTAATATACCTAAATATGCGTACAGTTCGACAGGGTTGTAAGACGCTGTGTTAAAATAAAAATAGTGTGACCTAGTGGTCTCAGGGTAAGGTAAGCTTCTGGGGGCCCGGGGCTCAATCCTCGGTCCCGGCACAGATTTATCTGATTGCAAAACCCTTCCTTCACCTCTGACAAGAAGTTTATTAATCACAACTTGTGAATGTGTGGAGTGCCAGGCCTCCACCGTGGTTCGGGATCCACGTTAAACTGTAGGTCCTCCATTTCATCTCACTATCACCCTACCATTTACACATTAGCGTAAGTGCGTATAACCCGAACGGGTAGTAAGACGCGGTGCTAATAATAATAATAATAATATAAAAATAATAGTTAAACGATCAAAAAAGTTAGGGCATTTAAAGGTAACTTTCTAAACATCACATGATTTATGATATAACTTAACCTATCACAGCACATATGTAACCTTAAGTGTTAATCACCAACGTCAAATATATGATTTTATGAGCAGTAGTATAATAACACCAAACAAATATTACAATATTTCAGGCACAGCCTGGGATCAAACGAGAGACCCTTAAATCCTTATAACTTTTTAGAAAGAAGACACAAAGTATTTACTTACTAAGAAACAGTGTTTTCGACTGGAAGTTTTCACAGCTCAGCTCTGAAATGAGATGCCAAATTTATTAAGTACAAATTCAGACAAGGTGAGCAGTAAAGGGTTTTCCACCTCGGGATTTTCATTGTTGTTTTCCAATCCTAATTCAATGTAAATGATGTGTTTTTTTTATATTTACAGTCCCTTTACTGGTTCTGTCATAAAGTAGTAAAGCTCTGGACAACACGAACTGGCAGTAAAATTTATTTTGTAGATCTATTTACTATAATTGGAATTTGTTCATGAATTTACAATGTAACTAATCTGCAGTCCAATTTTCATAAGAACGATTTTTTTAAGATTCAAAAACATTTCTTTGAAGCAAAAATTTATAAGATTTTACTACATTATGTGTGCTATTTAAGAGATATTAGTAATATTTGACAAAGGTGACAGTACAGATAAAATGACCTGATGTATGAATATTTAAAAGTAGATTTTAACTTTTAGAGCTGTCAGACCCTTCCTATGAAGTCTGGATTGTAACTACACGTGTAGGTCAAAATATGTGCACATGACTCCCCTTCCTTTCTAACGGTCTATGACGACAGAGACAAAAAATGTTCGTTAAAATCACCTAACATTAAAATATAATAACCTACCAACAGTAACATTTTTAACGGATAGTTAAAGTATTTGTCTATTGAACGTTTTTTTACTCCTCTTTATTCCAACGTAAGTTCCCATGTCAACGTATTTATTCTTCACCACTTTTTTTTTCTTCCCCTCTCGACATCCTATGTCGTACATTCTCCCACACTTCCCCTATTCCCTATCTCTCTCTCTCTATCTCTCTCTCTCACCTCTATTCCTCCCAAACTACCCTCCTCCTTTTCTTAAATATTTTCCCCACTTATTTGAGGTATTTAACGTGCACTTTCTGAACCGATTGATTATATCATCACATGAGAATTTCTATGAGTGAGAAAGAAAGAGCCCCTTAATTTGCAGGGAAAGGTATTTCCACATACCTTCCAGGACTCTTTTACATACCACAATCAACATGGGACCGACGACGGCCTTACTTAAATTCCGAGATAATTATTATTAGCACCGCGTCTTACTACCCGTTCGGGCTATAAGCACTTACGCTAATGTGTAATGGTAGGGTGATTGTGAGATGAAATGGAGGACCTACAGTTTAACGTGGAATCCAAACCACGGTGGAGGCCTGGCATTCCCCACATTCACAAGATGTCTTGTCAGAGGTGAAGGAAGGGTTTGGCAATCAGATAAATCTGTGCCGGGACTGAGGATTGAACCCCGGCCGCCAGCTCAGTTCCGAGAGAAGTTATGCCAGAGATTTTTATCGCTCAAGTTAAATCCGTCGATTCGGCTGGGTTTGAACACACAAACATCGAGTCCTTAGACAAGCACTTTACCCCCAAGTCCACAAAGGTCAACTCCTTTTCTACACAGATGACTACAGAACTAATTGTTGTGTTCAAACACATTACACGATTTCAATAAGTGTTTCTTTAAAGGTATTTGAATAACGTATTAGCTGCAACATTGGGCAAACGGTCTACATGTCAAGCTCATTTAATTTGATATTAGTTAAATTAATTTTAATTGCAGTAAGGAGAAGTAATAATGAGAATTATAAGGAACATACTTGGTATAATGACAATTGGTTAATTAGTTGTTACACTTCTGAGTCAATTAACATACAAATAATGAAAAAGAAAAAATGGGGGAGTTTAATAAAAAGGGAGATTGTTAAAACATTAAAAGTATATGCTAATTTTAATTAACAATATGAATTGATGGAGTAATAAATACTTAATTATTCAAGACTAAAAATTGATATGTCAGGAATTTAATCACATGTAAATATATAAATTATTCACCTAGGTGTCACTTAAAAATTGATCGAGAGCAACTATATGTCCATTCAATTAGTTCTAAGCGGTGGTCGAATGCAATAAGGCAGTGTTTTTCAAACTGTGGTAGTCGTAATCCTAGGGGTCCGTGACATAAAACAAACATTTATTAATGACAGTTTTTTTTAAAAAATAATAGAAAGTCTAATGCACAAATTAACAGCTTTGTTAAGCTTACCAGTAGTATTTTATTAAAATTTGGAGCGGCCGTTTATACTTTAAAATATAGTAGTTTTTTTTTTATATAGAGCACTCACTTAAAGAGGTACTTTGGTGTTAAATAGTCACGTGACTGGTGAACGTGTGGGAAACACTGGTCTAAGCTAAGGCACCACTCACACAATAGAATGGCCTGACGCTGATTAGGAGTTTGGCGTTCGAATTCCGAACAGGGGTATTTTTCTTTAGCACCAAGTTTTAATACCCGTTTGGACTATACGCTCATGTACTGATTACGCTAGTGATTTTAGGAATTTTGAAGTTTCTATTTAGATGATGTGTACCTGAATTTGGGTGAAGGTAGCATGGAAAACCATATAGGGAAAATAACCCTCAGTAAACCCGACCGAGATTAGAAACTGCAACTCCCCGTCATCGGCAGTCTAGTCTACTTCGAGAATAGCGCGTTTGACCATGTGGCTACCGAAGTGTATATCAGGGTTATTGAGGGTGGTTTTGCTTAAATAGTTTCTCCCTCTTACTTCACTCAATCGGGAGTTAATTTCCTATGAACTACATCACTATCGCATCTACTACATTAGTGTAGTTTAATTGCATATAGATCGGACGGGTAGTAAGACTCAGCAAACAAAAATAACTAAGCCTGTGTAATTTCCTATGAACTACATCACTATCGCATCTACTACATTAGTGTAGTTTAATTGCATATAGATCGGACAGGTAGTAAGACGCAGCAAACAAAAATAACTAAGCCTGTGCTAAACTACTCGTTCTTAAACATTATATCAAGGTATTAGATTATTTCTTCTTCTTATTTACTAAACAAACCTTCCGTCACAACCCTTTCAAAGAACAAGTAAACCAACCCCCCACCAACACACCCACACTAGTTAACAACATAGCTGGACCCTCACGGAGATAAGCGCAAACCCGGAACCGGAAATCCATCTAGCAAAAAAAAAAGGGGGGGTGGTTGGTGAAGATGGAGAATGGTGTAGACTGGAGGGGAGCACACACGTTGGTCTCGGATGAGGTCGTTCCGCCAACCGACTGCCCGGAACTTCCGTTCCACTGGAATCCATACTAAGGGAGGTGGAGGAGATACGAACACACTAAGTTTAAAAAAAACATCATAAGAGTAGGAGGTTGAACTAGAAAGAGATAGAGAATAAAGAATAGTGGATTGAATGAAAGAAATAGAAAGAGAGGGTGGAATTTAGGATGAACAAAAAAGTGTATGTTAGGATCTTGCATTGCGAGAGCCATTTCCCTTGAAATCGGTAGAATGGTATAAGGGTGTGGGTTTGATAGGGGGCAAGGGGGTGTTAGTCATGGTATATTGGCGGCGTCCATTCAACTGGGGGACGCGGGTCAAGAGATTTGGGGCGTGTGCAGTAGAGGAGGTCACTATTATGAAAGAAAATAAGACGGGGAGTGGGGGGAAGTAGACTCTGGTTCCCTATTATACCAGGGACACATAAACATACATCAAGCCAGCGTCCCTGTTCGGCCAAAGACACAAATAGCTAAGTGGATCGAATGAGAGCAATTTTCTCTCTCGAGCCTGTAGACTGAAGGACCTTGGTTCACGAAGAGGTGGACCAATCTACTGGTTCGTCATTCAATATGGAGGTGAAATTGACGAGGAAAGTTTTCTATTGACAACTCACTCAAAAGGTTTGGAATTCAATTTATGTATGTTCAGTCAGATAAAGTACCCGTAGTGAATTATTTGAAATAACTTTCTCAAAGTCAATTTAGAGATCGTAAAATTGGAATATGAATGTAGTAAAATCTCAGATTGATACGTGATGTTTCCTTAGATGTATGCTTTAAGTGGAACTTAGGGAAGGAAGGTTTAACATATCATATGTGGTTTTATTCTCAAGAGACAAAGCACAATAATATTATTTTAATTATTTTGTAGGCAATGCTACGATTTGTCAAAAGGGCTTCATTCAAACAAAATTATTTGACAAATTAGTATATTAAATTTGTTTTTTATTTGTACCACGTCTTACTACCTATTAAGGCTATGAGCATATGTAATAATTAGGTTCTTGTGTTAGAAATGAGAAAAGTTGGATTAAGAAGAATTGTACCTGCAATTACATGAAGAAAGATAGGAAAACAGTTGAGTAAAAACTACCCTCAGTACATCCGATAGGGATTCGAGTCTCTACCTCCCGGTCATTGAGAGTCTATTGAGGATATTACGAGAGTGACGCCATATACAATGCGGCCACCGAAGAAAATTATGTTAAGGTTTCTTTAGTAACGTTTGTAACTATCAGAGAGCTGTATAAAATATTGAAAGAAAGACATAATCTGACAGTTAAAAAATATACTGAAATTACTCTTATTTATTTATTTATACACTTCATGCGATATTCGGTCATCGCTTTTAATATGGTAGTATCAATCCCTAAAATAATTCTTACTAATAGAGTAAAATGTTATCAAATTAAAAAATAAGTTTGTATTTTCTAAAAAGGTCGGTCACTTTTATATCGTGTTCTTATTGTACCCTCCTTCTGCGATTCCACTATTTAAACATATATATCTATATATAATATATGGCATCTTAGCTCAGTCGCAGCGTTTCTGTCTAGTAAACTAGGGATCCCGGATTCGATTCCCGGCATGCCCGAAAAGTTTATCATGGGTGAAATGTGGGTTTACCCTTTAACACTGATGAATTAACGTCAGCGGACTGAATGTGGGCTTCCTAATTAGTTAGATTATAAAGCATATAAAACTACGACAAGCCTAGCAGGCCGGTAGTGGAAAATATATGGTGTGAATAAATAACTTACCAGGTGACCTGCCGGTCTAGGGGTAAGGTATCAGACTTGTGTGCTGGGGTTCAATCCTCGGTCCCGGCACAGATTTATATCATTACCAAACCCTTCCTTCACCTCTGACAAGACATCTTGTGAATGTGGGGAATGCCAGGCCTCCACCGTGGTTCGGATTCCACGCTAAACTGTAGGTCCTCCATTTCATCTCATAATCATCCTACCATTACACATTAGCGTAAGTGCGTATAACCCGAACGGGAAGTAAGACGCGGTGCTAATAATAATAATAATAATAAATAACTTACCTAGACCACAGGCTGGAAACCACAATGTATGTAACAAACTATAATTATGGTAAGAGCTTTGTAAGTTCAGAGAGGTATGCGCTACCATTGGTACTACCTTGGCTGGTTCTTTGATTCAGTTATCTTTAATCCATGCCATATATTTTTGTAGTTAAGGAGATACCTTCACAAAGTTGTACCGTCGATTGCCTTCTTTTACAACAGCTTATCGAAGAGATGGCTGCCTTTGTTGAGCTTTTTTTTTTTCAAAGATGGCTATATCGATTTTGTTACGAATAGATGTCTGAGTATATAATAATTCAACTGAATGTGTTTTGGTTTTCCTAAACAAATAATTTGAGTTAAATTAGAATAATTATAAGATTTAAAAAATTTGAAATGTATAAAAGAGGAAAAAGATTTTTCAGTAAAAGCTGCTTAAGGTAAAATTTACAAATAACCTATTTTTATTTATTTTTGTTACTAATTACATTAGACTATATGATAAATCATTCACAGTTTTGTTATAGTATTTATTTTTAACAGAACTGGGTTACAAAATAAACCTACAAAAATCCTTAATATAACTGTGTGTACCACTTGGTGGCAAACCAAGGTCCATCCACTTATTATTATTATTATTATTATTATTATTTAGCACCGCGTCTTACTACCCGTTCGGGTTTTACGCTCATCCACTTATCAATCTTTGGTCTCTCTTGTATTTGAAAGAAATCGAGAAATAAGAGATAAACAAAATAAAATCAATAAAATGAAGAAGTTAAATAAATATAAAATAACAAGAAATACCGACAAAGAGAAGGACAAAAACAAACAGAAAAAAAATCAAGTTAAACTAAATGTAAATGGGATAATATTCGAATATAGGCTACTAAAGAAGAAGAGGAGAGAGAGTAAAAAAAAATAATCATGGGCTAAAGAAACAAGATGGAGGCATAAAGTTAAGAGAGATTGAGAAAGAGAGGCTAGAATAAAGCTAGCAAAAGCCGCCCTAGTTTAACAGAATCAACAAAACGAACAATACAGATATATATGTCTAGTTTACCTAGGGTAACTAAGTGGAACATATATTGTAATGATGAAAAGGGTGGAGGAAAGGGGGGGGTGTTTAGCAGGAGTTACAAAGGAAGGGTAGCGACACAGCTTTTGCCATGCATCGACTACCTCACACACATTCACAAACAATGTGTAGGACTTATCTTTCACTCTCTCATAAATCGTGCAATTCTATTTTCAAGAGGTATTACCATTATCAATAACACAAAAATATTGCCCCCTACCCCCACCCACTCCATTTTTCCAACCGCACTTGTTTTTTGTACTTAATACGCTGAGAGGTAAAAAATGAACAACGAATCTGTGGTGAGGTTATTTATTTTACGAGACTGGGTTTGTTTGGGGGAAAAACAGGGGAGGGGGAAGGTTGTGCTTATCATTCCACACAATTTGATTTCCGAAATTGAAGCGAATGAAACTATTTTTTTCGAGTGTATCAAAAAATAATAAAAGTAATAATAAAAAAAGACATACAAATTGAATTGTTCTTTTGAGGTTAACAGAGCAACAGGTATTTTAGGAGGGATGTGGATGGTAGAAATAAGCTCCCATCGTGAAATCACGTTTTTAATTATAATATAAAATTAAGAAATAAGAATTTCAAAATTATGAATTTAGCTGTTGTTTAAAAATAAAACCCACCTCGGTGGCGTAGTTGGTTAACGCGCTAGTCGTGTTGAGCTCGGCTGCCGAGGACGGGGAGATCAAGGTTCGAATCTCGGTCGGGTTAACTGGGGGTGGCTTTTCCTAAATGGTTTTCCACTTACGCTCCACGCAAATGTGGGTTCACTTCCTCTAATTCAACCTTCCCAATCCATTAGCGTAATTAGTACTTAAAGCGTATAACCCAAACGGGTAGTAAGACGCGGTGTTAAATAATAATAATAATAAAAAATAAAAATAAATTACGTCCTAAGAAGAATTTGCTAGACATATAATTTTATTTTCAAATAAATTATCAATTTTCAAGAGTAACCATGATTTTAAGTTTTCAAAACTTATATTTTAAATCAAATACGATACAATACACAATTAAAATATATTTGGAAGCAGGGAAATTTCGGCTGCAGTAACAACTGCTCTCATTTATGGGCGTATGGAAATAAGTAGCTCGTCAAATAATGAGATGAACATTCGTAAATAGTTGAGTTTAGGTATATGCTGGCTTAATTGATCAAATATCAGGTGAAGCGCACCCCCAGTCAATCGCACACTGTTTATTAGGTGAACCCAAACACATCTTTGTTGGGGGTTTTTCTTTGTTACATCCTTGGGTGTAATATACACGCTACCATTGCTTGTTCGCTATTCACCTCCATTGTGTGGACACTAGCAAGCTACTGACTGCGCTGTGCTAGAATTTCTAATATTTTTTGTATTTGGTGATTCACTCTATACGTTGCCAAACCACGTGGTAAAAATTGTTCATGTAAAAGGACTCAATAATCAAAACGCGGGGTAGACCCGACGCGCGGCAAGGAAACGCCTAAGGGAAATAAATGGTCCTTATAAGACCCATTATATATGGACGTTGAAAGCACGGCAGATTTGACGCCGCGTGAACGTCAGTTGACTAAGGCCGATTCTACAGTAGCGGTTAAAACGCGGTGCTTTTGCCGCTAGCTTATGCCCCCCAAAATCTTGAATCAATACCTGACTGTAAAAACGTGACTGTTAAACAGCTATCAAAACGCTACCTATTCTATACCAGAGGTTTAAATGGCACGGTTGTTGCTTCCATTTGTGCAGAATGGTTTAAAAATGGACATTGTACAAGCCGGATACAGATTGTGTGACTTATTTTGTTGGAGGAAACTCGTCAAACGAGACGATGATGGACTCACCCCACATTATCGAACCGTCTCTCAACAGGACAATTTAATATTATGTTTATTAACCACAGAATGTACCTAAAGAATTAATTTTTGTACTATAGAATGTCTGTTGGTTTCATTTGATGAACTACCTGGTTTATTGAATGAAAGTATTTCAAAGCGTGATACCATCTTGAGGAAAAATATTTATTATTCCTGCTGAAAGACGTGTTGTGACATTGAGGCACCACTGCTTGTTAACGCCTGGTGTAGTTTGATTCGCGTTTCTACCACTAGGCAGTTTCAACGCCACAAGAGGTAGCGGTTAAAACGCTGGTCTAGACGAATACTTATATTTTAACTTGATAACAAGGGTTTCATTCAAAGGTGTGGTTGCTAGCGTTTTAACCGCTAGTGTAGAATAGGCCTAAGTTAATGTGCAACATATGGTACAATCTATGCGAGTGTTTTAAGAACCTAGTGTGTCGGCGTTAGTCGGACGTCTGGCTCTTTTAACGCAACTGGATGCGTTAACAACGCTGACGTTGGTAGCGTTGATAAAACTATACAGAGCGTTCTCACGGCAGCTGCGGCTTGTTACTTCACTCGCATTGTGTTTGTTCAGTGACAGTCAATACTTTTATACACAACCACATCTTGTATCGTTTATTCACAAACACAACTCAAAAGCTCATCAAATAACGTTACTAAAATTCTACAATATTGAAAAAATTGCCTGCATACATTCTATGATGTTCAAAACGACAAGAAACTGTCCAAGGAAACGCCCATGTGAGTTCCTCAGCCCCTTTATTCTCTTTCAGAATGTTCATGATACCCTTCCAAATGATGAATCACACCAATACATCCTATCTGCATGATTTCCATTTTCTGAGGAACAAACCATTTAACTCAGGAGCTCTGCCCTAAAAACGTCTTGTTTAGCAATTTCAGCGCGTTTTCAAGGCTTCAAAAACGCTGCGCTTTTAACGTCTAGTGTAGATTAATCAAGTTTACTGTATACTAAGTAAATAATCTAACACCCACCTCGGTGGCCGCATGGTCTAACACGCTACCATCGTGTTAGACTAAATTGACGATGACAGGGAGCTCAAGAATTTGAATCTCAGTCAATTGTACTGAGGGTGGATTTTCAAAATAGCTTGTCACTCTCCATCCATGCAAATGCGAGTACACTTCTTATAAATACAACCTTCCCGATCCCTAAAACCATTCACGTAAT
>CABFOV010006086.1:13954-37298 GCA_902141375.1 Timema poppense | reverse complement strand
ATACATACATACATACACACATACATACATACATACATACACACATACACACATACATACATACATACATACATACATACATTCATACACACATACATACATACACACATACATACATACATAATCACGCCGTTCCCTTAGAGGGTAGGCAAGTAACTGTGCATATAGCTCAAAAAACCTCCGTAATTGATCCATCCTCACTAACTCTCTCTACACTTCCTTATCTTGTGGTTAAAATGATAAGAGCTCCGACAGTTTGTTCACTTTAGTTTGCTTTAGCATTCTCTTTCCAAACTACCCACTGAGCTCGTTGATTCGTTTTTGATACATATTATATGTATTCGTATAATCACTATGCAATTTAAATAATTTAAAAAATCGCGTGGGCTTACTGTCGCGCTCACTTGATTTGTCGCTGATGAGGTGAGGATTGTAATTCCGACTCGGGGTGATGGGAGTGACTTTTATCAAATGGTTTCCTCCTACCTGCACGTAAATAAATGTTCTTTTCCTCTTTAAATGTTATCAATGTGGGCAGCAACAAATATTATGGTTTTTTCTAAAAAGCTTTCTCTATGAAAATTAGACTCTATGCCTACTGCTGTGAATAATATTATGATGTCTGCTTATTATTTGTTTGGATAACAATCCACGTCAAACGATTTTTTTAAACTTTAAAACGCTTTCTCTTTTTTATATTAGCTGTATATACGAATAAGACTATACAGCATTGTAGTTAGTAAAAATAAACCAATATAAAAGCCACAATATTGTGACTATGTAGTTGTTTGAGTATTTACTTTTTTATATAAGACCCAACATAAAATATTTGGTAAATATAATACTACATAAAGTAATTATTTAAAGCAGCATCATGTAGAATCAACAGTTCAAATGGTCGCGGATGAAAGTGGAAGTGTTTAGATATGTAGTTTTGCAGAGATGAGAAAGAAATGGTCACGTACAATATATGAACCCCTAGCTCTAATGCGTTTGTGTACTGATTACAGTGTGCTGTTTTCAGGAACTAGCTCACATTTAATACTTGTTGCAGTCTTTTTAGAGGCTAGTCTTGTTATAGTTTGTTACATACTTGTTAGAGACTAGTAGTGATGTACTCGTATTTTTGTTAATTCTTGTAACAATCTTGTTGAAAGACTTAATTGAAAGTTACCAGGGAACAACCCCGGCTGATTTTCAGGGTTACCCATGTTAGTAAAGATCGCGTTAAGGGTTCCAAGCTACCCCTCATGTAGGGACTAAGGGGTATAAAAGACCAGGTAAAGGGATGAGATAAAGTCTTGTGCGTAGTGTTGATACCTAGAGTAAAATTCAAGATATGTTTGTCCACGCAGTAGTCAAAGGGTAACTAACCAATCAAACCTGTGAAGTGCGCTGTTGAAGTTCACTAATCTCCCGTTATATCTATGTATACCTCGGTTAGGTCAGGCCATTCCACTCTTCAAAATGAACATATTTTTACTAAAGTCTGTTCAGCGTAGGAATTGTTTTCTGAAAGGCCTTTTTCCCTACCAGAAATCTATTATATAGTAGGATATTGGTAGGAAAAAAGACCTTTCAAAGAGTAATTCCAACCGTGAATGGAGTATATGCTAAAATTAATGAGAGCTTACTAGAATGAATAGTGACTTACATAAGAAACCATATGATAATTTATAAATAACTTAAATAAAGACAAAAAAATTAATATACTCAAGACAATAAAAGGTATATCATTTATATATTAGATTAAATTCTCCATGTAAAGTTAGGTTCTCTGCCTATCGGGTCAACCAGACAAATTACAATGTGACTATACAGCTTGTTTTGATACAGATTGATAGAAATGTGGTTTTATAATTACAGAGATAGCTAAGTGACCAAAAATAAAATATAAATTATGTATATACAATAAAAAAAAGTAAGAAATTATTTTCTCAAGACCCCAAGATGAGAGGTTCCTTCCGTGAACTCTACGAAGATACGGAGTTTTAACTAAACTATTACAGGGGCAGTAATTGGCTTGGATAGTTTTTTTTTATGTGACCTTCACTTAGAGGACTTATTGAAAATTGCAACAAAAAAGAAAAAAATTAGAAAATGTGGTCATTGGAAGAAACCTGCAGGTACAGTAATCCACAAAGATGGAAAGGATCGCCATTTAATGTGTGGTTGAGGCATCCCTACGAGCGAGCTTCCCGCGTCACTTTGTCCTTATCAGACAAGTTGTGCTCCTCAAACAATTCCTCGAGAGCTGCGAAATGTCCTACTGATCCCACAATGATTTTTTCATTGAAACTTTGGCAATTGGTTTTCGAGCGTGTGCTCACCCACCACACAATGTCACAAGGCTGGATGACGCTAGGACCGCCAAAACCAATAGGTACAGCTTGAGTGACTAGGCCATGTGGGGATGCTACCGATATGTGCAAACACTCTACACTTTATTCTTGGGACTGTTGAACGGGCCTTAACTCCAAACTGAGGTAATTCAAACCTTCTTCCAACTTGACACCCTGTTGCTCCACTTGTAATTTAAATGACCCCTGGTTTGACTCCAGAGTAGCAGTCATCTTGCCCTGGGAAGTCGCTATTTCCTGCCCCATCTGAGACAATCCTTGAGTAAAAAAATCTTTCTGGGGATTCTAACCTACCTCGGAAGTCGTCCCTCACCTTACTGGGCAAGTTTTTTTCATAGATACTTAGAGTTGTCCCACCCTCACTAATTTTATTTTATTCGAGAATGATAAAAGTTTTTTTTTAATTTTCTGTGATCCTTAATTGAACTCGTTCTATTTTGATGTCTAAACAATGTTGGTTAACTAACAATGGAATATATATATATAATTCTACTTGTCTGCGTTCTGACTTACAGGGCACGCATCGAGACAGCGATTTTGAGGTCATCGGGAAGAATATGGGCTAATTCCAAGTGATTAAGAAATATATTCGTTACAGTTTTCAATGGATATAGATTAAAATTGTAAAGTTTCAACTTTCTCAGTATCTCTGAAGAACGGCGTAAAATACCAAGAGTCCGACCAGCTTAAAATCAATCGTAAATAACATCCTGAAGATGAACAGCTCAAACTGGTTTATCGTAAGGGCGTGTTCCCTTAAGATTATATCGACTCGTTTACCAACTGGAGGCAGATGCTCGAGATGGAATTTTGGACGACTTTGCCACAGAATAAACAACCCTTAGGAAAATGTTTTGTTCCCGGAATGTTACCTCCAACCGGGATATATAATAAGGGGCAAATCGGCTAGCTGGAATGTGAAACGTAATCATCCCTTAATCATAGATGAATTGTCTGACTACTTCGCCACAGAATATACAACCAATAAGGATAATGTTTGGTCCTTTAGGATATTATCTCCGACCGGCATCATTATATATCTTTACTTCGAGCCAAGTATGGAATATATGGGCGAATGCCATAGGAATAGTGTAGAACGCAACATTATTGTGTATGAAGATTCTCCTTCTAGAACTTGTCTAGTCAGAGGTGCTGCAAGCAGAAGGAATGAGGTGAGCACTTGCATGCAAAGGGAACGGAAGAGGGGTGGGACAAGCGACCATTGCAAACAAGTGCACATTTGTGGGGAGAACGAGTTAGAATATCCCATGTCACTTGTGCTGTGAGGGGGTGGTTGTGAAGAGCTCACTATACTTAAAGTGCATAATACAAAAACTCGTGCCCTTTTCTTCCAGCCTCTTCATTGGCTCTATTGTGTATGGATTAAATAAATATCTACTTCATTTTCCAGGGAGTATTTACTATGAGTGATAACTAAACTTTTATTTTTATGCCCACTTACTTTCTCTGTTAAGTATTGTAGAGTTGTTGAAACAAATAATACGCTATGAGTGTATACCACTCAATACAATATATTAGGTTGTTCAACAATTCTCTCTTTCTTTTTGTTAACTACAAGCTAGAACGAGATTATGTTCTAGCTTATAGCTGTTTTCTCATAATATTGCATGCAAACTAGGAACAGTTACTGTGATTAATTTGTATTAAGTTAAAAATCGAACTTCCCTCTACGTTTTGTATAATTTATTAATAAAAAAAAGTTCTGTTTCATCATTGTGTGTGTTTGTAATAGTAAAACTTTTAAAAAACAAACATTTATTTTCTTTTAATAATTAATTAAAAAGTCTACATATGGGAAAAGATTAATCGATATCAATATGAAACTGTTAATGACTGTTTTGTTAGTGTACTTCGTAAGTAACATAGAAACTAAGCTTAATGTTCCCATTGTACATGTTAGTTCTGTAACAAAATTTACAGAAACAGTTCAGTCCATTATTGACGTCATTCGAGGCATTGGGTCTCGGCCCCTAGCCACTATAGTTCTACAAGAAAACTGTTCTCATCTTTCAAATGAAGTCTTCAGGCAAGTGCACTTGATGGAATATCTCCCTACTTTAACTCTTCACATGACTGAGAGCTATGCTTTAGAAATGGAAGAAATCTTTGACTATAAATATCTGTTAGATGGTTTCATTGGGGTACCAAAAGTTGTTTTTTGGTTCGTTGAGATAATCGAACCAATATTCTGGACATTACTTAAACAGTTTAGAAAAACCTTTCTTGGTAACCCAAGAACGCCATTTATTATAATACTTACGTCGCAAAGTGAGAACAAAATAAACACATTTAAAGATAAATGTCAAAGGACATGGGATGAGTTTAGGATTTTGAATGTCGTTTTGGTTTTTATGCCTCCAATAAACCCAACAAACCATACAAATGAAACTGACTTGTCTTTAAAGGATCCTACAGTAACATCATGGCTTTTCAACCAGTTTATAGACAAGGGGACATTTGTTAAATTACCAAACACATTATTGAAACCAAAATATAACATTTTTTCCAATAAGCTAAAAGATATATATGGCTACGAATTAAAAGCCTCTGCAGGAAGGGTCGTGTATGGCTTAAAATTAGGAAGAATAAGATCTGAATATAAAGTTTTGGAAATGTTTACACAAAGTATGAACGCAACTATGATTACTATCAGTTTGTCTGACTTTATTGAAAATTCCAGTGTGGTAAAAAACTCATTTCATAAGGTTATCCAGCCAGATATATATGGAAATGTGTTTGTAAAATATAAAAATAATATATTCAAATCCTCAATTTGTGGCATTATAAGTTGTATTAATTTTCTTGTACCCAAAGCAAATCGTATTCCACAATATAGGAACATCATTTTGCCTTTCACCAAAACAACTTGGATGGTTATCATCAGTGCTGTGCCATTCTTAGCATTGTTATGGAAACTTATTAAGCAGAACACTTATTTTGAAACAAAAACATTGTTGGAAACGTTCCGAATATTTGTGAGTGGGGCCACGATAGATAAACCCGTTTCGTCGACTCAAAGACTATTCGTTATGTCATGTTTGTTACTAAGCTTGTTACTGATGAACGCGTACCAGGGAAGTTTGACCAGTTACTTGACCACGCCTCATTATTATCCTGATATTGAAACATTGTACCAGTTGAATGATTCAGGAATGTCAATATCACTACCACTGATGGATGACCTAGAGGGTTTAAGGAATGTTTTATTTGATAATGTGGATGAAAACAATAGAGTCTTAAGAGAAATTGTAAAAAAAACTGTTATAGTAAAGGATATAAAAAGTTCACTAGAACAGTTAGCCTTTGTTAGAAATACGTCTTTCGCCGATGCATCAGTAGTGATTAATTTATATGTAAAACTTAACGATTTTTATAAAGATGGTTTTCCTCTAATGCACATTATGGATGCCTGTCCTTATGAAATGCGTCTCGTCGGCCATTTCCCAGATGTTTCACCTTTTCAAGATAAGTTTGATATCTTACTCAGAAGATTGTTCGAATTCGGACTTCCAGCAAAGTGGATTATAGAAGATGAATATGAAATAACACTGTCGGCTCGCAATAGGATTAAGACAGTTAAACTGAAACCATTGGGACTCACACATGTTCAGACTTCATTTTATATCCTGTTTGGAGGTATGGTCATCAGCTTTATTTCATTGATATGTGAGTGTTTTATGTAACATTACTCTACATCTTAAACATTGAATTCGGGTAATTTTCCGTGTTGTTTTGTATATGTTTAAGAATGTACCTAATTTAATTTTAATCGCATAGGCAGGCCCTCACATAGGGGGTGGTTGGCTCAGGCCTCTAATTTACACTTTTGGTGTTAACTCTTTATTTGGTTATAGTTACAAACACATAAATGCAAGTTTGAAAGAAGATGACGTTTATAATATGAATTTACACAGGTCACGTTATCTAGCAAACGCACAAAAGAATCATAGGTGTATGCAATTACATTATCTTCTCACAAACATCCGGAATTAATTCATTAACATTTGTGGATCATTTGTGCAAAAATCTATTCTCAATTAGATCCAACATGCTAAATATGTGTTCAAGATTTGTTGATGCCACACCAGATAGCTTTAACAAGGAAAAAACCACTATAGTCATTTGACACATACATATTTTGAATATAAGGTCAGAATTTACAATCAAAGAGAGGTTTTGGTGCTTTGATAATTTCACAAAAAAAAAGACTGGAAGTAAGAATGCTGCTCAAGTTCTAACAATTCTAAAAGTGTTGGGGTTAGGGTCTAAATATTTAATCGGCCAAGGCCATGATAATGGAATGAACATGGCGGGCAAATATAATGGTGTACAATAAATTTTCCTTGAGCATAACCCTAGATGCATTGTTTTTAGCTGTTGAAACCATATATTATTAAACCTTATAGGTGTTGACTGCTGGATTATGTAAGGAGGCAGTCAAGTACTTTGAAATAATACAACATATGTACAATTTATTCAGTAGCAGCCCTCAAAGTTGGGAAGATTTGAAGCAACATCTTCCTGTTGCAATTCATGGAGCGTCAAAAACTAGGTGTTATGCAGGGATTGATGCAATAAGACCAATTGCACAGAATATGGGCGAAGTAAGAAAGGCTTTAAGTTAACTGGAGTATCTCAATCTCACTGCACAGTCTCGAACTTAACTTAGGCCTACCTATATCCGGAATAAATGTCAATTTTGATGACATTCCTATGATCTTTAATGAGGCCAAATTGGTAGCTCAGAGTCAAAATATTAGTACATCTTCTCATTTTACCTCCAGTAATGAGTCTGATGTTAAGCATGAGCAACATTATAGAATAAATATCTTCTTTGTCATTGTTGACTCTATAATATCAATTCTGAGAAGGCGGTTTAAGTCACTCAATATAATTTGTAATATTTTCTAGTTTCTCTGTAAATTTAATGAGCTTAGTATTGAAAATTTATGTTCATCAACAGAACAATTCCAAAGCAAATACTACGCAAAAGAAATATCACTGGATCTGTTTGATGAAATGATTTTTCTAAAGCGAATACATTCCGTCAACTTTAAACTGGATTGTAGGCCAAACGCATTACTTCAAGAAATAATCCCAACTTGTACGTCTTGATGTGTTTCCTAATATCCCTGTGGCGTTGAGGACTTTTCTGAGCTAACCCGCATGAGTAGCTTCGGGTGAGGGGTTATTCAATGCGCTGAAACAAATCAAGAATTACTACCGTTCCACTATGGGACAAGATCGTTTGAATGGCCTCGCGATGCTTAATATAAACTATTATATTGCAAGAAAACTAGATTTTTCCGGTTTAATTGGTGAATTTACACAAAACAAAGCTATAAAAACACATCTATATACATATAAACGCGAAAACCCTGATTGACTGACTCACTCATAACTAATTCTCACACTTCCCACAAAGCTAGAGGGCTGAAATTTGGTACAGGTGTTCCTTATAAGCTAATTAGGATAAGTAGAGATGTTTCATTTCGATGTTTTGTGATTAAGGGGGTGAAATAGGGTTAACTACCCTAATAAACAGTATTGCTTTAGAAACTATTTTTAAGCGTTTATAGGGTAATAATCCGATACGTTTGTTCTAATAATGCCTTCTAAAAAATATAGCAATTATTTTTAACCCCGTAGATGCTTATAAGGGGTAGAAAAAATGAATACAGACAATTAATTTAAAATATGTAATTATGTTTTAATATGCAACTCCAAGCGATGGCAGAAGTCTGTAGCTTACATTTCGCTGAATTTTGTAGTGTTTATAGTGTGAGTGAGAGGGCCCATCCCAATGAGGGGAGAGGTGGGGGGGTAGGGGGACCTGTGCAGCCACTCTCAGCTGATAACGCGTCCATTCGTGCAGACGCCGTCGCTTGGTTCACGTACAAATCCGTGACTCGTCGTTTACTTCAAGTTCAACGACATTATTGTACAGCTGTGAAATCTGGGTGGCTAACCTGATCAACAATATTGCTCTACAAGCGTTTAGAGGATAATAATCCAATAGGTTTGTTTTAATAATGCCTTCAAAAAATTATCTTGTGCAAAGAACGATCATTCAACTGGAACATTTATTACAAAGTGTTACAATGTTCTTTTTCTATGTTAAAATTGTTACTTAGAAGAGCTGCTAACCTGACCTATTCTGCATTTTATGATAAAGTATGAAATTTCTACCATAGTTATTATATACCTTAGAGATTATATTTAGATGAGGAGGGAAGTCATATTTGATCTCTGAGGACTGTGAGAGATCACATACAATGTGCCCGCCACTACACTGGGCCTAATATTTAAATATGTTTAACCTAGGAATCATTTAGTGTAGAAAGGCCTTTAAGGTGTCATTTACAAATAATTTAGGGATGCCCATTAGTTTGGTGACAATTTAGAGGTCTGTAGATATGGTTTATTTGTGAATTTATAGACTAGCGAATTATCGCAAATTTAAGAATCTTTAGATAAAAAAAGTATTTTTTCATGTTGTATATGCACAATGCTGTATGTTATATGGTGGATATGTATGTTTTAATGATTTAGAATCTCCACTTCTGTATTAATGATAAGGTTCTGATTTATTCGCCAACATGTCGAAGCAACACATCCTGGTGAACCCTACCCAGCCCTATACATCCAAGTGATTCAAACCATCCCACAAGAACTAATTGCAAAATTTGTGTCCTTTGCCCAGTAGTAACAGATGAATCAGTAGTGTGGCCACTCAGATAAACTAAACAACCGGTTGGTAGAGGCTATTCATTTCTGGTGGAAGACCTTCTCTGATTCCAGACCCTTCAGCATAAGCCCATGGGCCTGAACCTGGAACGATTGTATGGCGGGTATGGTAGAGAATTCACTATAAAGGCACACACGGCTAAGTGGCACAAGAAATGCTGGATGAAGTTTAACCAAAAGGCGTATGAGGAGCAAACTCATAGGAAATTAACAAGAAGTTAACCATGTCAACTAAGAACCTCTAATGTGCACAAGCGATTTGCTCACAGCCATTCAGAGTCCACATAGCCTAAATGCTTGTTATGCAATGGTCCTGCTGGTTCTTCAGCACTACATGAAGCATCGACATACTAAATAAACGCAAATTCACGTAGGTGGGCCCTTGAACTGGAGGGCAAAACTTTGTTGGCCAAGCTTGCAGCAGGAGATATGATAGCCATTGAGATAAAGTGTCATCTATACAGTCTGAGTTCACTATACAACAGAGCCAGGCCGGATGCACCCAAAGGCAATGAAGGAGATTATACTTGCCTGAATGGTATAACCTTTGCTGAGCTAGTGACATTCTTGAAAGAAATGAATAGTGATGAGGACACCACTACTGTCTTCAAACTTGTATATACCACTCAGATGAACAAGGTGAGACTGGAGCAGCTAAGTCTGCCTATTGAGAAACGTATTCACACAACTAGAATAAAGAACAGATTGCTTTCTATGATTCTTCATCTAAGAGCACACATGCAGAAAAGAAACACACTTTTGACTTTTGAAAATTTCAATGGACCAGCACTTAGTATGTTCTCATGAAAATGACGCTATGTATTTTAGCAGAGGGTAAGGAACGTTATGCAACATATAAAAGTGGAGTCCTTTGCTTCCCTGCTGAGTCATACTTAGCCTGTTTAGCCCATGTTCGCAATAGGAGGCAGATACAAGTATATTTTTGCATTTGGCAGACGCTGTGCAAAAAGGGTGTAAGAAGGTGACCATACGTACCGTTGACAATGATTTAGTAATACTGGCTGTGTATTAATTCATCAAATTAGCTCTATACTAGCTATGTATTGCCTTTGGCATCGGTTCAAACTTTCGGTATATCTCTATTCATGAAACGGTTGTCACAATGACCCCGACTCAGTGTCGTACTCTGCCAGTCTTTCACGCTTTAACCGGGTGTAGTACTGTTTCCACATTCACTAGTAGGGGAAAGAAGACTTCCTGGGGTTAATGGGAGTCTTTCCCTGAGGCTACTGATGTTTTCCATGAATTCCTATCTATGCCAAGTGAGATCATTCAGGAATAAATGTTGTTGCTGGAGCGATTTGTTGTGGTGATGTATGAACGGACCAATGAGACCATGAGGGTTAATGGTATCAGGAAGCAGCTCTTCACACAGAAGTCTAGAGAGATATAAAACATTTCTCCAACCCAGGCAGCACATCAAGTGCACTTCCTACCAGGCCAAATGTTGGAACTAGGCATTGGTCATGGCTCGAGATCTGTCAGAGCCCTCTGACCGGGGATGGACAAAGGATACAACTGGGTGACAGCCTCCTTGAACCACCTTTCCTGAAGCATAAGATTCGTGCCATGAATTGATCTACTGTGGCTGTAATAAAGCGCGCATTGGATGCTGTAGGTGTGCCAAAGCTGCACTAAAGTATACACTGCACTGTGCTTATGTTATGGAGTTGTTGATTTTGTTCATTACATATGTTACATATACATATACAGTACATGGTGATTATACATATTTTACGTTGTCATAAATAAATTATACAGGCTATTCACGTTTATGTATGTCAATATTGACTTTTGACCTTGCCCTAATAGCAATTCCTTGAATTATGGATATCTCTAAAGGTCACCAAAAAAATGGTCATCCCTAAATTATCTGTAAATGATACCTTAAATGATTTTCTACACTGTATTTTTCCTAAGTTAAGCATATTTAAACAATAGAACCGGTGAAATGTCGGCCATATTGTATTTGACCTCTCACCAACCTCAGAGGTCAAATCTGACTTCCCTCCACATCTAAATATAATCATTATGGTATTTACTAACTATGGTAGGAATTTCATACTTTTATCATAAAATGCACAATTGCTATGATATGATTACTTAATCCGCTACACTAACTGTACTAAATGTAAACATTTAAAATATACTTCTAGTTCTGTACCATTGTTTTCTCGCGTCGTTATTTATTAATTTAATAGGTGATGAGAGGGGAAGGGGGGTGGCGGAGAACCAAAGTTGTAAGTGGCCCGGTTCTCTCTTGACCTCTGTGAGGGTCTGCGTAGGTACTCAACGTACTGAACCAAACTAAAAGATACGTTTTAATAAATATTTGCATACGTAAGTGAATTATTGTGATTCCTTTGTTATTTCGTTCTTCTATTTGTTTGAATTGAATATTAAATTAGTGTATAATTCATAAATGAGTACAGTTAAAACATAATTTACAAATAATATATTCAGTTCAGTCTATCATTTAAATTGATTTGGGGTTATAACTACTTAAAGAGAGGGACTAAATCCAAGCGCATTTGAAGTAGTTTATTGAGCTTCAAGTAGTTTTAAAATTGTAAGTCATTTAAGTTGTCTTACAAATTACAATTCCCTTTAATAGTTTCTATGATTTATCATATTCTTGTAATGACAGTTAAATTGCAGTGTGATGAGTTTAAAACACTCCTCAAAGAAAACTATCGGGGTCCTACCTTTAAATTACATACAGGCATATATTTGCTCTCGTTCAGATTAAACTCATTCTTAGTGTAATTTATTTATTACAAATTTAACTTACAATGATGGTTTTGTATATTTAATCGCAAAAGTATGAAAATATGCTGAAGATATGTGTATTAAATAGTTCAATTTAAAATATATTCTTTTAAATAGAGAATTGCACAAATACATTGTTCGTAAGCTAAATTGTATTGATTTAATACATATTTTAAACATAATATTTGATTAAATATAGGCCTATAAGCAAATATTTGTTTCAATTTGTGTTATACTTAAATCAGATTAAATTGAATTAATATATTAGATAAGACTATGAACTATTGGATAAAGTAAGGAACCTAACATAATAATATATAAGACTTGGCTAAATAATTGCTCAATGTTATTTACCAAAAAAGAGGGGTGTTTCTCCTAGGTTACTAGTTTTTCCAATACTTTGTTATGCTAATCGGCAAAACCATCTATGTTTTTGAAAAGATGACCTGGTACGATTACGTAACTGTGGACTCAGAACAATTTATTGTATGATTTCTCAGTCTTATGTCATCCTTGCATGCTCTATATTGCCTGGCTACGAGAATATTTTTAATTTGTTTCGATTAAATACAACAGTTTTCCAAAATAAACGGCTTACTCTAATAAGTGGAATAATGAGCTCTTCTGGATGGATGTATTCAATAAAACATTTCTATCATTAATAATAAGTAATAACCTAACTCCAACCGATGGGCTTACAGAAATATTTTCAGTCTCGTCTAGACTCGTTTCCTAGTGACCTAGGATACCAGCCGGTTGTGCTTATGTATTTACCTTAATGGTTTCTCACTATAAATTCAAATAGAATCGGTAAATTTTCTTTCAATTATACCTTCTTCAAACCTAATTTATCAGTGAAAATTTGGGATCGGATGTATAGTAAGACGTAGTGTAGAAAAATATTAGGTCTTAAAAATGTCACATATTAACCAACTTATTAACAACTTAAAATGGTGGTCTGATTTGTATTACCTTAAAAAATAAGTTTATATGTATATATATAACCTTAATTAATAAATCAATAGCTATATAACTCTTCTCCCTGTATTCTTTTATATATATTTTAAATAATAATAGTAATCATAATCAATGTAATAGTAAATGTAGATCTCCCTTGTATGTTGTTGAAATTTCTACCCTTCATTTTGATTTTCTTTCCCAAATTATTTTTACATTTATTTATAACTTTTTTAATAAGTTTACTATATCATTATTTAATATATTTTATGATTATTTACATATTTGATTTATGTAGTTATTCTCTTCATTCTGATGATGCAATAGATCTAAAATTTTGATTGATCAGCGAATATCAGCACAAGATATGGATGAACAAATCTAGAGAGGGAATAATAGCTTCATACCGGATAAGAAATTATATAATTTCAAAAAACCTTTTTCATTAAATCTAAATTATTTTGTAAACTACTCACACATATTTTAACACATTTTAATTTCATTGTATTTTATATGTTCTTATGTAAAACTATTTAAGCATTCAAGGATGAATTATGGTTTAATTTTATTAATTTCTAGTTGATTAATTTCAACTGCTGGTTTTTTTATTTTTGTTGTTGTTAATGTTGTCAGAATTATATAATGGTTTCTTAACCTTACATTTTAGATTTTCAATTTGACATGCTCCAATTAATGTATTTAATTATTTCTCCTAGAAAGTTTTCTACGGTATAACATTAAGTTACTTACTTAGCATAGTGAAAATATTGTAACGTAGGGCGCGCGTGACCTGGGAGGGTCACGGGCCGTTCACACGTGACCGTGTGAACCACAGGCTCTTTTGGGAATATTGGGGTATGTTTCAGGTTAAAGATGAATTAAAATACTCGCAGATCCCCCAAGGTTTTGATTAATAAAAACACCACTCAAAACCATTCATAAGATTGAATATGCAGCTTAAATAATTCAACAAATTAAGTAGTCAAAGTAATAGTTTGTAAATTAATAAACAATTGAAAACATAATAAATAGAATTACGCTGAATCAATCATAACTAGGCAGTTCACTGAGTTAAGTAATACTATTAATTGTCTTTAAATTAATAAACAAATGAAAACTTATACAATAGAACTATACTGGATCAATTGTAACTTAACATTTCACTGACTCAAATAATATAAATAATCGTTTGTAAATCAATAAACAAATAAAAACACATAAAATAGAATTACATCAAATCAAGTAAACAGCTTGTTGGTAAAAATACTGAATAACTAGTTAAATATCAAAATGTCAGTTTCCCAAAACGTTCGTTCACGACACAATCCACTTTCAATATTAAAGACACTCACGGCAACCCAGTTACTGGTCCCTGCGCCGTACACACTATACTGACACATCTCACACGAACACTAGACTCGCTGGTCCACTCCAGGAATCACTGGTTGAGAGCCAAGAACTGAGCACACCTGGCTATCGCTGTGGTCCCAGCTAAGGGTCTGTAACCCTCCACTTCTAGAATACTAGGCCAGAATTAAAAGGACTCAGACCCTTCCAGACGTGTGCCCCATCCCCTCCAATCTCCCAGTCAAGTGAGAAGGCCGCTACCTACCTGCTAGACAAGGAGGGAGACAGAGAGAACAAGGAACGCAGCCAGGGTAAACAATGAGAGCACGCCGGTCCCGCTGTTAGACAAGGAGGGAGACAGAGAGAACAAGGAGCGCAGCCAGGGTAAACAATGAGAGCACGCCGGTCCCGCTGTTGAACACTAATCTTGTTACAATGGCAAATAAGTACATTTTAATATATTTTGTATTATATTATGTATTTCAATTTAAAAAAATTGTTAAATAAATTTAAACTTAATATTTATGCCTGATTTTGTTTTTTTAGGATATCCACCAGCCCTCCCCTTTTAAAACAAGTCTCAACTGGTTTGGAGAAAGTCAGAAAAGATTGGAGAAGGGATCCCTCATACATGTCTAGAGAATGAAAAGAGCTATAGGCAGTTTCACTCTCAAATTGCAGTACAGGCTCTTATGGACTATTCCCATCTCTTTCCAGCCCATTGGTTTCTTCCGTTAGCGCTGTCCTTTTTCTACCAAGCGGAGTTGCCATTTTGTATCTTAAATTTGAACGTCGTTATTTCTATGAAATAAACATGGAATATTAATGAACATACATTTATGCATCTTGTAAAATCAATTTAAACCACTATAAATGTTTTTAAATAACTTTTTTTTTTCAAAGTATTAAAATATCCATTGTGTAAAAGTTCCATGAGGTTCCAAATGTATCACGTCATAACTCTAGTTCCAACTGTGTGGAAAAGCCAGTAATTTTATGGTGGGTGTTATAATAGTTATAAGCAACGTCTGCAAAGTCTGAAAGGAATATCTTGTATACAATGCTAAAAAAAATTAAAACTTATTATACCTCCTGAAATATTTAAAGTAAAACATGAAAAAGTTGTCTTGTTGGAACTTTTTTTCTTTTGATTTTGCTTAGGTACATTATGTTTAAGAAATTATAAGAAAAGCTCAAATTTATTGTCGAAAAAGATTATGGGCCAATAGCGCCCCCCATTTATGTGTGGTAGCATTTTGAAGTTGAAGGTGTAATTCACTTTAAGCTTTGTCTGGTCTTGAAGAGCAGAGTAATGTTATACAGTTGTAGCGTTGAGAACTGAAGCGTTAGTTCATCCCATTCGCATCAAAATTTATAATATTGGTTTCACAAAATACAAGGTTAGCCACTTAAACATTCATTATACTCGTCTTCGTTTGTAATTATAGTTTAGTAAACATGGTTTTATTGTACTTGTCGAGACAATGTTAAAAATTTGAGAATATATTTTATATGCAACTCCAAATTTTATTACACTATGCTTTTTAATTAAGAAACCAGCTACCCACAGAGGTAGGTGGCTGGGCAGTATAAGGTTTTACACTCGCATTCACACTTTGCCACCGTTTCTAATCAGGCCCGGGTTCGAATCCTGGTCGAATTCACTGGCATTAGTTAAACACTTTAGAACAGTCGGTAGAGCGTAAGCCAACTGAGATAGAAGTCTGATATTGGGTTGGTCTGAGATTTATATTTGGTAAATTGTTGGCTAGGGGATTGGATGTTGTGTTTTCTTAGTATTAGGGTAGTTTGTGAGTCGTGTTTGAAAAGTACATCCACCTAATACAAAATATCTATCTGAAGTTGATTTTAACAGGTTATTTTTCCATAGTTTCAAGAAAATACTGGTGAACATACTCTTAGCAACTTTACTTCGTTATATTATTGATTTAAATCAGTGTAAGATGCTGAAAGTCTAAACACAGTCTTCAGGCGTAGCTCTCCATGTAAACATAAATATAACCCTGCTGACTTCACACCAATTAATCCTAGTGACGACAGTCCTCTTGGAAAAGCAAAACACAGCCGTTTGACCTCTATCCAAGAAGACTCTCTCCAGGTGTGAGCCATTATTCTTGTGTTACGGGTTACGGCCTGTATTTTGGCGTGGGCCTACAGAGTGCTAAGAGTGGTTGGTGGTTTAATAGTCATTTGTATCAAACGTTGGTTCATATTATACTTTAATTTTTTCCTTATATTTTTAGTTATAATATATTATACTTTATATGGGATGATCATTTTATATATTATTTACTATTGATTCATAGTGTTTAGTGTTAGTTTTTAAAACTATTTATCATGGAAACGGTAACAAGAAAATTGCAGTTACTCCCCAATACACCTGAAGGAGCTGTTATCGTAATCGATAATGCAGCCTATCACAGCAGAAGGTGTGGAGCGATCCCGACCACATCATGGCGGATTGCACAAATAGCTGAGTGGCTTATCCATAAGAACATTAATGTTGATGATGAAATGTTGAAACGAGAAATGCTGTATTTGGTTTCGCAACACAAACACAAATTTGAAAAATACAAAGTGGATGAAATGGCGAAGGCGGTGGATCGACAAGTCATTTGTTTGCCTCCGTATCATNATGAAATGGCGAAGGCGGTGGATCGACAAGTCATTTGTTTGCCTCCGTATCATTGTGAACTTAACCCTACAGAGATGGTGTGGGCTCAGGTAAAAACATTTATTAAGATTAACAATGCTAGTTTTAAGGTTAGATATATAAAGTCCTCAATATCTGCCACGTATTAACAGATTTATGTAGAAAACGGTTTCAATTATATAAATCACGTCAACAAAATTGAAAAGGACATATGGAAATCAGACGAACTGCAAGATGACAAGGAGCATTTTTTAATAAGACTGACTTCATCATCTTTATCGTCCCCTGTGTCATCTCCTCCACCCATAAGTCCACCTACTCACTCTCAAAACTTTGAGCTACCTGGGCCATCCACTAAACACTACTTCACAATTTATGGAGTCACGCCCTTGTGCTGGGACAGCGATGAAGCATAAAGGTATTTTTTAGGTTTACACTAATATGGTATTTACTTTACATGGCAAACTTAAATGTGCCTTGAATAGATTTTAGAATCCCTCCTCCTTTATAATTACCAGTATTTTAATTTATAAAACTATTGTATATTAATTGATTATGATTATTGAGTTTTATCTTACTATAGTAAAGATGAATTAGGTAGGCATAATTGTTTATAAAAGTGCACACGCATTCACATGCAAACAGGGAATATTTTTGTTTAAACCTATGTACTTGAGAAGACCATCTTTGAAAGGATTAGATCTCCAACCTATTCATTGTAGGTGACAGTGTACAGTGTATATCAAAAGTGGCATTAATATGTTAATACACAGAATAATAAATAATTCTTGACAGCCCAAACTTCAAATTTATTGCCATAGCGTGTATAAAGTTTGTATAATTTGCTAAGTTTGAATTGTAAAAGTTGTTCATCTGTTTCGAGTGGGTGAGATCTGGCAACTGCGCGCTCTATTAGACCTGTACTGCAGAGTAAGAGTGAAACGGACTATAGATAAAATAGATTAGTTTCTTATTTAATAAAGATACAGCATTATTAATCATAAGTGAAATTATTAAAAGATTCAGCAATATCATATCATGGAGATCCTAAATATAAACTGTTAGCTATAAAAAAATTGGCATTAGACGTCATGATTGATTGAATAAAAGAATATGAATATACATAATGAATATCCCAGTAAGATTGAGGTTATCTCTAAACAAGCCAATCTAGATCTAGATTTATATTGCTTTCACAAGGTTTATGGACGAACATGATGGCTTTCACTGAGTCGTTTTGTTCCGAAAACAGTCCTTCATAAAGTAAACAGAAGAGTATGTAAAGATGAACGATTTTAATATATTGAGACCTTTACTCAAAGTACAGTCCAGAAAACTTGAAGATTTTATTAATAAGGTTTTATTCTTTCTATTAGTGATACAATCTGCACAGGTAAGTGTATACTCTAGACTGGTTAGTGATATATATATATATTTTATATCACATCTAGCTTCCAACCCACTGATATTGATATGATGGGAAAGGTTCCTCGAAAGGATATGTAAGGTTGAAATAGTGAGGTGGTAAAAAAATGGCACCTTCCAGAAGTGAAATATGGAATTAATAAAGTTGGATAGAAAAAAACCATATTGTAAAATTGGTCTTAGATTATTAAAAACCATGATAATTTTCAATGTTTAAATAAATATAAAAATATAATTTTGATGCAAAACTTGATAATATTATTAATAGATAAGACAAAATGTTTTTCCAGATTAAAATTTCGGCACCGATACTTACTGTTATTGATACTTTTATTTTGATACTAGTACAATATCGATATTTTTCTTCCGATACTTTTAATGAGTACAGTAACGATACTTTTCTTTCGATATTATATCCCTAGTTAAGACCCAACACAGCAGCACCAAACAAAGCGACCTCAAACATCATAAAACCATAAGTAGGATTATATTAATCAATTTTGATTTTAAAAATAAATTCGTAACTGTAGTTAATGTTATTTCTTTGCTGATAAATAATTAGAAGCTTTAAACAATCTTTCAACACTTAAAAAAGTTGAAATGTGCTCCTAAGACCTTTGTGCCCTATGCTACCACCTAGGTTCACCTAAATCCATTAATTACTATAACTTTGTCAGTAACCACAATTACACAATAAAGTGACATGATTATAAAATCAATAGTAAACAGCAAGAAAGGCAATAAGTGAAAAAGTTTTGGTGTAACTAAATATTGGCAGCAAGTACAAAGTACAGCCGGATATTTTTACTTTCTCGCTATCTTACAGGTAGAGAAAGTATTTTGATCGTAAAAAAAATCGAGCTCGAGGTTTTGATGAAAGTCGACGTTTCATGACCCCCCGAATCCGAAAGTGGCTTTTGCATTTCCGTATGTCTGTCTGTACCTCAAAGTAGAGACTAAACAATTTTACCGATCGGGCTAAAACTTGGTATCTAAGGTTTACATGGGGTTGCCCCGAGGGGTTTTTGGAATTGGATATCTAACCCTAAAATTAAGGGTACTTTACTGAAGGGTGAAAAGAGAAAAAAATCGATTTTATCAAAAAATTGGCTCTAACTATTTTGATTAAATTTTATTTCTAAGCATTGATCAATATTACAAACAAAATGGCTATTCTCATTTTACTCCAAAATGATAAACAAAATGGCTATTTTAATTTGCCTATGAAAATGACTTTTAGGGTACTTTACGGAAGCGGACATTTCCATATCTCTGCAACTATTTGAGATACTAATTTATTAAAAAATGGTAGCACTATTAAATATAGACTTTTAGTTGAAATATATTTTTATAAAATCAATAGTTTCTTAAATATTGGCAAATATATTAATATGATTTTGTGAGTTTAAGCTATACAGAGCTACTAATTATATTTTAACGCAATAATTATATTTTGCCATAGAGTAAGTAAATAAGTAAGTCTCTCAAAAAGTTTATGTTATTTTTCCTTCAACCTCTTAGGGGAAATGTTTGTACAGCAATAATCTACAGTCAATATTTACATTTTTTTATTAGTCAAAATATATAAACGAGGGCTGTAATAGCAATTCTATAACCTGAAGATGTGCAACACCTAATTAAATTCAAAAGTTTTAACAGGAAGTTGAAATTTTAATACGAAGTGTTGACCTTTGTGGACCCAATATCGATATTTTTTTATTAGTCCAAATATACACATGAATACATTAATTATTTAAAAATAAAATTATAGAATTTAAAACTGGAGGTAAAAAAAAGTCTTACGAAAGTGTAGTGAATGTATGTTTGGGTTTACCAGTGTGTATAGTTTCGTTTTACATATATTACGAATTTTGAGTAAATATCTCCATTTTTAAACAATAGAGTGAGAAAGTCCGTGCGGAGTTGGATACCATTTATTTCTCTAAATGACAAATTCGGCCCGCTGAGCGAGTACAGTTATAATATCACCCTGTTTTACCCAGAGTCCCACTTTCAGAGGTCTCCTCCAACCACCTAGCATTTCTTTTTCACAACAAGTTTTCCGCAGTCATAACATACGTTCCTAAAATTCAATATTTGACTTTTTTTTTTAGGTAGTGAGTATTGTAAAAATGATCTAGCTTAGCAATTGAAAAAAATATATAATTCTTCTATGCACAGAGCTATATTAGTTTTTATTAACAAAGCTTACATTAAACTAAGTTAATTTGTCTGTGTGAAAGAGTACCACTTTCCCAGACCCCTGAATCTTCTGGGGGAACCTGTTTGTGCCACTATATCTGTTAACAAGAAGATCTAGAACCAATAAACACGGACGTTGTGAAGTGACTAAAATCCACTTTGGTATTCACATCCACCTTATGCGATCCTTTGCTCCAGAATATTTATGCTTAATCAATTCCATTGAAACATTCTCTAAACTTAAAAAAACCTTCTTTTTAATTATTTAATAGTTCATGAATATATATTTCCTTTTACCCATTCTTTGTGTTTAATGTTTACTCTTCTATGAAGTCCCGTCTAAAGACAGGCCCTCAGCTAGAGCCCCACTGCCCGCCCTACTTTCCTGAAGATGGCTGTGCTGTGAACCTAAGGAGAGGAAGTCCAGGTGACCCAAAGTGGAGGGGAATATCTAATTGTTTCACTTGACCCCAACCCCTCTCTACTGCTAGCCCACATGTAAATATGTTGTGGCGTCCCACTCGCCAAGTTGAAGGAGTCACCAGTCTAGTTGGTGACAGTTGGAGTTACTCCACACGACACAGAGCCACGCTTGGCGCGCTGGGCTTGAGACGAAGATATGGACCCTTTCAGCGCTCTCAGTGTTTATCTGCCAGTGTTGTTGTTCATGTTGGAGCTATGTTGTAAAGGTGAGTTGTATTATTATAGTGATACTACTTGTGTCTGCCTGCCAGTGTTGTTGTTCATGTTGGAGCTCTGTTGTAAAGGTGAGTTGTATTATTATAGTGATACTACTTGTGTCTGCCTGCCAGTGTTGTTGTTCATGATGGAGCTCTGTTGTAAAGGTGAGGTGTATTATTATAGTGATACTACTTGTGTCTGCCTGCCAGTGTTGTTGTTCATGTTGGAGCTCTGTTGTAAAGGTGAGGTATATTATTATAGTGATACTACTTGTGTCTGCCTGCCAGTGTTGTTGTTCATGATGGAGCTCTGTTGTAAAGGTGAGGTGTATTTTTATAGTGATACTACTTGTGTCTACCTGCCAGTGTTGTTGTTCATGTTGGAGCTCTGTTGTAAAGGTGAGGTGTATTATTATAGTGATACTCCTTGTGTCTGCCTGCCAGTGTTGTTGTTCATGATGGTAGCTCTGTTGTAAAGGTGAGGTGTATTATTATAGTGATACTACTTGTGTCTGCCTGCCAGTGTTGTTGTTCATGTTGGAGCTATGTTGTAAAGGTGAGTTGTATTATCATAGTGATACTCCTTGTGTCTATCTGCCAGTGTTGTTGTTCATGTTGGAACTCCGTTGTAAAGGTGAGTTGTATTATTATAGTGATACTCCTTGTGTCTACATGCCAGTGTTGTTGTTCATGTTGGAGCTCTGTTGTTAAAGGTGAGGTGTATTATTATAGTGATACTACTTGTGTCTGCCTGCCAGTGTTGTTGTTCATGTTGGAGCTCTGTTGTAAACGTGAGGCGTAGTACTATAGTGATACTCCTTGTGTATATCTGCCAGTGTTGTTGTTCATGTTGGAGCTATGTTGTAAAGGTGAGTTGTATTATTAAAGTGATACTCCTTGTGTCTACCTGCCAGTGTTATTGTTCATGTTAGAGCTCTGTTGTAAAGGTGAGTTGTATTATATGTATACTCCTTGTGTCTATCTGCCATTGTTATTGTTCATGTTGGAGCTCTGTTGTAAACGTGAGGCGTAGTACTATAGTGATACTCCTTGTGTCTATCTGCCAGTGTAGTTGTTCATGTTGGAGCTCTGTTGTAAAGGTGAGTTGTATTATTATAGTGATACTACTTGTGTCTACCTGCCAGTGTTGTTGTTCATGATGGAGCTCTGTTGTAAAGGTGAGTTCTATTATATTGATACTCCTTGTGTCTATCTACCAGTGTTGTTGTTCATGTTAGAGATCTGTTGTAAAGGTGAGTTGTATTATATGTATACTCCTTGTGTCTATATGCCAGTGTTGTTGTTCATGTTGGAGCTCCGTTGTAAAGGTGAGTTGTATTATTATAGTGATACTACTTTTGTCTACCTGCCAGTGTTTTTGTTCATGATGGAGCTCTGTTGTAAGGGTGAGTTGTATTATATTGATACTCCTTGTGTCTATCTGCCAGTGTTCTTGTTCATGTTGAAGCTCTGTTGTAAAGGTGAGTTGTATTATTATAGTGTTACTCCTTGTGTCTATCTGCCAGTGTTTTTGTTCATGATGGAGCTCTGTTGTAAAGGTGAGTTTGTATTATATTGATACTCCTTGTGTCTATCTGCCAGTGTTCTTGTTCCTGATGGAGCTCCGTTGTAAAGGTGAGTTGTATTATTATAGTGATACTACTTGTGTCTACCTGCCAGTGTTTTTGTTCATGATGGAGCTGTGTTGTAAAGGTGAGTTGTATTATATTGATACTCCTTGTGTCTATCTGCCAGTGTTGTTGTTCCTGATGGAGCTCTGTTGTAAAGGTGAATTGTATTTTATTGATACTTCTTGTGTCTACCTGCCAGTGTTTTTGTTCATGATGGAGCTCTGTTGTAAAGGTGAGTTGTATTTTATTGATACTTCTTGTGTCTACCTGCCAGTGCTGTTCATGTTGGAGCTCTGTTGTAAAGGTGAGTTGTATTATATTGATACTCCTTGTGTCTATCTGCCAGTGTTCTTGTTCCTGATGGAGCTCCGTTGTAAAGGTGAGTTGTATTATTATAGTGATACTACTTGTGTCTACCTGCCAGTGTTTTTGTTCATGATGGAGCTGTGTTGTAAAGGTGAGTTGTATTATATTGATACTCCTTGTGTCTATCTGCCAGTGTTGTTGTTC
>CABFOV010006086.1:0-13811 GCA_902141375.1 Timema poppense | reverse complement strand
TATGTATGTATGTATGTATGTATGTATGTATGTATGTATGTATGCATGTATGTATGTATGCATGCATGTATGTATGTATGTATGTATGTATGTATGTATGTATGTATGTATGTATGTGTGTTGATCGTTTTCATAGAATTTACTGAAACTATTTTATTTTAATGAATGTGATTGATCAACGTATCATACTTTCACTTTTGTGAACACGATATTACGTGATTAAGGACATTATTTAAGTGAGGTTTACAAGAATTCAGAGCTCATGAAGTACTTATTATTGCTATCATTATTATTATTACTATTATTATTATTAATATGTGTTCTATCTCACGACATGTCCATTTCTTTTGTCAGTGAACTAAGACCGCCAATGTACTCTGTCCTCTGCCGACTCCTCCAGCTTTCAGAATTGTCTTCTATATTTCAAGTTACCTAGTAGTTGAATCCTCCTTTTTCCTGAACTCCTCTTTCCTTCAACCCTTCCTTCTATGACGTCATGTAGAAGACAGTTTCTCCTAAGGATGTATACGATCCAGTTTGATTTGCACCGAAGAATCATATCCAAAATGGTTTTCTTCTCTTCCACTCTTCTTAGGACTTTTTCATTTGTCACCCTGTCTGTCCACCTGATTTTCTCAAGTCTTCTTCAGCACCAATCACATATACACGGCTTTATACCTTAATACAATTGGCTATAAAAATTATATCTAGGTGGGAAGGGGAGCATAAAAAAATGGATCCTCATTAACGTGAAAAGATTATGGAAAAACCAAAGTGAAAAACATAAATTGTGGGAAACTGTCATTGTTATGCACAACCGGCATGCGAGCTTCAACCGATTCGAATCAAACTGACATAGTTTTTTTTATATCCTTACAACTACATTCTGTTTTCAATGCAAAGTATAGGAAATAATATCAAACAATTCATTATTAAAGGTATATTCTAACACTATGATTTGTTAATATTTTGTTATGACTTATGACAAAACAATATTTATATTATATAGTTTAAATAATCTACATTCAAGATATTTGCCGAATCGAGAAAGAAATGTGAGCAAGATCCAACACATGAGTCACAAGTAACTGCCCTCCCTGACGTCACGAGGAAGCTTAGACCATCGTCTGTCCGTATACAGATGTTGCTGGCCCCAAATATAGCCTGCGCTTCGAGGATACCTTTCAAGCAGGCGACTTGTTATATGGCACATCCCTAAATACCCACATATGTGGTCACGTGGTCCAGGAGCGTTCGTCTTGCAATATAGTGGATGGTCGTTGACGGGAAAGTCGTGGTTCAAATCTCGGCTGGGTACACCGTATAAGTTTTTCCACAAAAATTCGGGTGCACTTCCTTTTATTAACTTTCCTCGTCTCTACTCTTTAAAACAGGGGTCGGCAACATTTTTGATTTCACGGGCCTGTGGTGGGCTGGTTTATAAAAACTAGCTAGCCAAAAATTTCAACATTATATCACTCATAAAGTAATTATATCCGCCTATTTTTATGAACAAAATTGTGTATTTGCTAAATTTATTGCGGACCCGATAAAAATCAGTCATAGGTCCTTAGGTTGCCAATCACTGCTTTAAAGTATTCCGCTAATAACTATTGCGGGTAAACATTTTTTTTTTAAATAAGCTTAATTCCAACTCTTTTATTGATTTGAAGTGAACCAACACAATAGTTTAGAAGAAACGAGGTCGCGTGAGATTGAGATTCAAGGCAATCTCAGTCTGCTTGGTACTGACAGAAATATGTTCATCTTTGTCCGTTTTGCCTTTCACTGATCTACTGGTATGGGACAATCAGTGCAAATGTAATTAGATTCTCTATATTCTTTAAACACATCAAATACCGTGGAAAAACTTAATATAGCTACTTATTTTTTCGAAAACAACACGTGTTGACGATAAGCTCCTTATAAACCTTGATTTTTTTACGAATATATAGTTGAATCACATATTATCATTGGTTAAATGTGGGTTTACCCTTTCATAGTGATAAATTAACGGCCAGGGACTGGTTATTGTGCCTGTACTAGTCTTGAGTTAGATTATAGGGCAAATGAAGCAACGACAAGCCTAGAAATCCGGCAGTAGATAATATATATGGCTTGATTATAAAATTGACCCTAGTGGAGACTAAGATGGATGTAAAAAAAATACAAAAATATTTTTGCAGCCAACATTGATAACATTTTACTATATTTCTAGGCCTAGTATTATTTTATAAGTAGTAACTAATATGTATTAAAAATAACAGTTGAAGATCACATGATTTTACGTATGAATACGTGAAAGTTGAACTAATAAAATTTTTGTACGTGTTAGATAAAGATCTTCCTAAAATATCGGGGTATAGTTGGCGACGAAATACACTCCACACATTTCTGGGTGCGTGTAAAATTGCTACGACACACTACCAGAGTGATCTGCACTCTATTTTCCACCAGTATGTGAATCAAGTCTTAGAGGCTAGTTTCATAGTCAGACTAAATACGCCTCAACTGTGGTTATACTAAATACAAGATGACACTTACCTAGACCAGAATGGAATGGGCTAGTTTCGCGTATGAAACGCGAAACTAGCCCATTCCATTCTGGTCTAGCTAGGTGTCATCCTATAGTTTGACTATGAAACTGACCCATGCCATTCTGGTCTAGCTAGGTGTCATCCTATAGTTTGACTATGAAACTGACCCATGCCATTCTGGTCTAGGTAGGTGTCGTACTGTAGTCTGGCTATGAAACTGACCCGTTCCATTCTTGTCTAGCTAGGTGTGGTACTGTAGTTTGACTATGAAACTGACCCGTTCCATTCTGGTCTAGCTAGGTGTGGTACTGTAGTCTGGCTATGAAACTGACCCGTTCCATTCTTGTCTAGCTAGGTGTGGTACTGTAGTCTGGCTATGAAACTGACCCGTTCCATTCTGGTCTAGCTAGGTGTCGTACTGTAGTCTGACTATGAAACTGACCCATGCCATTCTGGTCTAGGTAGGTGTCGTACTGTAGCCTGGCTATGAAACTGACCCGTTCCATTCTGGTCTAGCTAGGTGTCATCCTATAGTTTGACTATGAAACTGACCCGTTCCATTCTGGTCTAGCTAGGTGTCGTACTGTAGTCTGGCTATGAAACTGACCCGATCTTTTCTTGTCTAGGTAGGTGTCGTACTGTAATATGACTATGAAACTGACCCGTTCCATTCTGGTCTAGCTAGGTGTCGTACTGTAGTTTGACTATGAAACTGACCCTAAGTCTCTCCATCACAGGCAATTAAATTTATTGCGAACCTGATATCTTAAACCACACATGACCATTGGTGCAAGCTGCACCAGCTAGGCTGAGATAGTCTACCTCATGGAGCTTTTATATCTCCATGGTCTACTTCTTCTCAGTAACATATTTATCTCATACGGTAAGTTACGAACCAATGGTATTTATTAAAAACAATGTAGACCTTGCTCAAATGTAATGCCCGCGCCCGTCTGTCCATGAGTATGTTGGTCTTTAGCGCAGGAAAGGAAATGTCATCTATATGTTATGGCCTTGGTTGCTTTTGTCTTTGTTTTTAGCACCGCGTCTTACTACCCGTTCGGGCTATACGCTTATGTAATAATTACGCTGATGACTTTAGGGATTATCAAGGTTATATTTAGTGGAAGTGTATCTACATTTGCGTAAAGGGAGAGTGAAAATCCCTTTTGGAAAATTCACCTTCCGTACACCCCACCAAAGTTCGAACCTCGAGCTTTCCGTCATTTGCAGTCTAGTGTACTGTGACAGTAACGCTTTAGACCTTGATTCCACCGAAATGAGTTGCTATTTGATCAAACTGTTGCTTCCAATCCATATTAAGAGAGTTTAACTTCGCCAACATAAAAGGTGTATACGTTTTTAATTTTAAGGCTTTGCTTTGTTGGTTATAAAATTAGCACTTTCTACGAGCGAAGCTCAACATCTGGGAACTGCAATAGCGCATGAGTGTGGTCGGATTCTGATATAGTTTTCTATCTTTGCTTACATCACGTCTTACCGGGCGTCCTGCATATAAGTATTTAATTGGGGATGGGAAAAGTAGGATTTTGAAAAAACAAATATTTTCTCTTTTTTCTCTTCTGTAAACTACGCTTAATTGTAGGGTTATACATCTAATTCCACAAACTCCTTTACGGGGAGACTTGTGAAAACCCTAGATAAGAGGTTTTAGCCCTATTAGTAAAATGGTTTCAGCTCTAAGCCGAGATACAGACAGACGGAATTGCATGAACCCCTTTTTCTGTTTCAGGGGCTCATGAAACGTGGACATTTATCAAAATTGTGTATTAGATTATATTTTTTACGATCACAATAAAGATTGTAACGCATTTTAATCTGTTCCCTACTCAATCTAAAAAATAGAAAAGCAAAAACATTGATCAAGCTTAGCAACGTTACCAAAATTCACCTGGAAGGAGAACTAGAAATAACAAAAGGGAAAAATATATCCTGAAAGGTATATTTTGATCGAAACGTAACCTGGGGGCTTAGAACGAATATGTCAGCGTAAATAGATCAGTGGGGATACTATCGCAATAAAAGGATTTCAGGGCTAACCCCCCCCCTCACCCCTGAGTGCTGGAAGTCAAAGAACTCTGGGGATTACCCAATATAATTCTAAGCATTTCCTATTTAAATGAGGGCTTCATGGTACAATACCAAACTAAAGACGGTGCTAATCATACCATAGCTTATTCCCGCCTCCCCCCCGCCCCCTTACCCCATTTATCTATAGAAGCTATTGAAATTGTAAAGTGACCAACTGCTCGGAAGGGACATATAATAACTTTACTTTTGTACAATAATGATTGTAAGTATTTTTATTGAAGATTCAAGTTATAAAAAATACTAATGAATCTAATATACTTCTTAGTTTTTAATTTATTTTACTTAGGACCACGTCTTAATACCCTTTCGGGTTGTACGCTTAAGTACTAATTAAACTAATGGGTTAGGAATAGGTAAGATTGAATTTAGAGGAAGTGAACTCACATTTGCGTGGAGGGAGATTGGATAACCATTTAGGAAAAACCATCCCCAGTTCACCCGACCTAGATTCGAACTTTGATCCCCCCCGTTCTCGACAGTCTAACTCAACACGAAACTAGCGCGTTAGCTAACTACACCACTGAGGCAGGTTACTTTGTGGTTAAATAATAATATGTGCTAGAGGATAAGTCCCTTTGCGTTCTTACCTGTAAAATCGTGGATTATATGATATTATACACCATATGGAAATAATAAGTTAGATAGAAAAGCTATATTTCCTCCTTGCGCTTGCAGAGCTACAGTCTGAATTAATGGAAAAAGGTTATTCTGTTTAATAAGGGCATAACTGATAACTTAAATGTTGTAAGTAGGCCTAAACCATTTGGATAAATCAGTCGATTGAATTCTAAATTGAAGGGGATGTACTTTAAAATACAAATATTGGAGTAGGGGGCATGTCTCCCATCCCGACTTCACCAGGTACGTTGATGCACTCTAGTCACAAATGAACTGGACAACTCCTCCGTAGTCGCCCCCAAGAGAAACATTTGTTACAAACGATTATTTGCACAGGGTTTTTGTTGACAACGTTCTCTTCCTGTGTCTTGAAGCTCCACGGCTATTAGCAGTTTAGTCGACGTACTTAAAGTGATGAGGTTACTCAATTAGTGGTAATGTCTCACATCTTGGAGAGGAACATAATTCGACTGATCCGGTGTCGTCACTCTCCCGCCATAAAACAAGGGAAATAAACAGCTCGAGGGATGCACAAACTGCGCAATTGGGAGGTCAAGGGCAAATCACTACCAGAACATTATTTTATCTAATTTTCATTATTTATTTTAAAATAATACAACTAAAATAATGTACAGTTTGGCTTAAATATTTGTTAACATACTTTGTCCCTTCCGCTCACTCATTAGTTGATGGTTTTATGTATATAGTGTAATAGGCTCAAGCTGCCACATGCTCTAAGCTTGCCTTTAATTTAGTATGCTGCAGAATAAATAATTAAAGAACATTTACTAGAAAATATTCTTCCATAGCTGTATAAAATGCGCAAAATAAGAGTTAACTATAACAAACAGCCTATGTACAAAATTTACAAATACAAATATCTTAAATAACAGAGAGCTTTACAACTGCAAAAATATATAACTGCTATATAACAAACCTATTCTGTAAAACTGCACAAATAAAAAGCTCCTAAATAACAAACTGTGCCTACTTCGTAAGGTAAAGGCATGATTAGATATTTATTTATTTATTACAGTTGTGATTTTCACATCTCTTTTCCATATGACGGGAGTGACTTTCCTCAAAACCCACTCTTCCCCTCTTCCTTATACTACTAATAAAAACAAGCACCATACCTCAACAACACATTAACTTTTCAGGTAAACAAAAATGGTTCCCAAACTACATTTTTTACTTGCGATTAACGTTGGACCCTCTCTCCCTGTCAATAGTGCGTCTAGGGTGACCTGGCGGTCTAGGGGTAAGGTGTCAGACTTCTGTACTGGCAGCCGGGGTTCAATCCTCGGTCCCGGCAAAGATTTATCTGATTACCAAACCCTTCCTTCACCTCTGACAAGACATCTTGTGAATGTGGGGAATGCCAGGCCTCCACCGTGGTTCGGATTCCACGTTAAACTGTAGGTCCTCCATTTCATCTCACAATCACCCTACCATTACACATTAGCGTAAGTGCGTATAACCCGAACGGGTAGTAAGACGCGGTGCTAATAATAATAATAATAATAAAATTGCATCTACTAATGAGCTATGAGTCCCATGTTCGATGCCCGGCATAGTTGAAATATCTTAATTAGTGTTATTGAAGGATTCCCCTTTCACAGTGAAGAACCAACAACATTAAAACTTTTTTTTTTGTCCTAGAGTTAAGTTAGTTTGTAAGTTCTGGGTTGATTTAATATGTGACCCTAGAAAGTGAATGTTAAATGTCTCTGATTATATACAAACAGGTCCAATTAAAGAGAATAAGTAATACATCTTGTTTAGTGAGCAGCTATTATTGCTTGACTTGAATTATTATTATTATTATTAGCACCGCGTCTTACTACCCGTTCGGGTTATACGCACTTACGCTAATGTGTAATGGTAGGGTGATTGTGAGATGAAATGGAGGACCTACAGTTTAACGTGGAATCCGAACCACTGTGGAGGCCTGGCATTCCCCACATTCACAAGATGTATTGTCAGAGGTGAAGAAAGGGTTTGGTAATCAGATAAATCTGTGCCAGGACCGAGGATTGAACCGTGGACCCCCAGCATAGAAGTCCGACACCTTACCCCTAGACCACCAGGTCACCGTTATATTTTAAGTTAAAAGCGAGAGAAATTCTTTGCGGTTCACAGTACTATTTATTAAATATGACGTACCACATGTTGAAAACACTGAGTATCCCACTTCGGTGGTCACATGGTCTAAGGCAAGGATTCCCAAACTGTTTCGACCGAAGAATACCTTGCACCAGAAAAAAAATACATGCATGAACCCTCATAAAAACTTTGAAACTAATATTATGAGCATTCATTGACGCCAGTTAAATTTTACAAATATAAAATTATAAAAAAAATAGAAAAAATATTTTGTTCTGACTGTACCTTTGGAAATGTCCTTTATTCAGGTTTAAAGAAAATGGCAATCCTAACTACTGCTACTATTTTATATTGTGAAAAACAAATAAAGAGTAGTCTAAGATTGCTTCACGGAGCCTAAAAGAATTATAACGTAGCCTCAGGCCTCCGTGGAGAAGTGTGAAAAATGCTGGTCTAGGGCATCACTCTTGTGTTAGGCTGGCCTGCTAGTGGCTGGGGGATCGGGGTTCTAATCCTGGTTGGCTCTAATGAGGGTGGTTTTCCCTTAATGTTTTCCCACTTTCCTTTCACGTAAATGACGGTAGATTACCTCTAAAGTACTCCTTTCCTCATCTTTAACTCATTAGAGTAATCATCATGTGTGCGTACAATCTGGACAGGTCTCCACTATTCATAGGAATCTGACAGATAGATAATAAACTATACCTTCATGTACTCATGCGTCAAGTCATGTGATAGCTGTCACTTTTGATATACAGGACGTTCCCTTAATAAACAGCCAAACTTTGGGAAGTTGTAGGGGATCGAAAAACTAAATCAAAATGTCCTTTAGATTAGTTCCTTTTAGCTCTCTTTTATTGCAAACATTAAAATATTAAATAAACATATTTTCTGTATAAAAAGTGAAATAACACTAAAAATGTTATACTGATCAAAAAACACGTTGTTATAAAAGTTGTTAAACATTGAGTTATTATTAAAACGACGACCTTTCATTTGTTTTGATACTTTGCTTAGATTAAGAGGAAACCGGTATGAAACATCCAATGAGGTGTGCTAAGTTCATCGAAACATTATTTGACCAAAACATGAGATAAATATCTTTAATATCGGTCAGCCACACGTTCTGACTGTGAAAGGTGCTGTTCTTGTATCCGGGCTGGAGGCCATCATTAAAAAAAAAAACATATTTTATGTAATACCTATATTTCGATTTAGTTTAGTTTTTTGTTGTTTTTCTGAAAGGAAGCGAAACTGAGATGATCTCTAGTTAGTTTTTCGGTCTCCTACCACTTCCTGTGTAATTCGGGAACACCCTGTGTATACAGTAAAGCCTCCTTATTACGGACTAATAGGGACTGAGGATTGTCCTTTTTAATGAAAGTCCGGTTTATAACAAATAATTCTTATAGGGGTATAATGCAGCAGAGAGTACATCAATGAAAGTACAGTAGTTAGCTATAAAGAGGTGTTTATTATATATCAAATAAAAAACCGTCTTCAACATAGGTTGAATTGGAAAAGGTGTATACGTATACACTGCATTAATCTTTAGAACAAGGTGGTCCAGGTTAATGTTGATTGCTTAAACTCATTGGTTTGAAAACATAGTTTATTTTCTGCAGGGTTTGTTTGCTGCTTATTTTTTTCAGTTGTTCAGTTGTTGACAGAGATGCTGTAAGTGTTCATAACACGCAAACACATTTTCACTTGCCGATTGTTAAACGTATTGAATAACAAAATTTAAATGTTATTTCACCTTAATTGTAGGCTGAGTAATGTCTCCTAGTTCTTCTTCCTCCTCCGAAGATTCTGCTTCTTCAGATACACTGGCGACAATTTCTTTTTCAGTCACACAATGATCGGTGTTTAATCGCTTGCTTGGAAAAGTAAAACTCATCAGATAAAAATAATCATCCTTTATTATTATTATTATTATTATTACTATTAGTACACTTTTTTTTTAACTGTCCGTTATAAGCCAAGTCCATTATAATGGGGTCCTTTATAATGTGATGCTATAAAATCACACTAATAATTTAGTGAAAGATCAATGATGACCGCAAATAAATACGTATGTACTCTACCTGCGCACACCAACGCGGGATTGATAGTGGGGCGCATTTAATATTTTTCTAAGTCCTATATCAAGGTCATCTGAGCAACTGCAATTTGCGTTTCATTTCTTTATAGTTTATACTATATTTATTCTTTTGTTCTATTATATACATTATTTCATTCGTGGTATGTACTTCACTTTTTTTTCTCATTTATGCTTTTCTACTAGGCGAATATAATATTTGAGGAGGTGGCTAACTAATACTTTTTTGTTTATATTTATGGCCATGGAAACGCATCAATTGTAATAACTTTATATCACATATATAAATATTTCTCCAATATTATCATCTGTAATATATATTCTGCCTTAACCTAACCTTCCTTTATCAATTAATAATTGTAAGTTTGAAATAGGTTAGCATTTAAAATCAATGGCGGGATTGAGCGTGGTCATACCAACGCGAAGAGATTCGCGGTAGTTCAAAGAATAACACTCTCGCGATAGGATGGCGTGCTGATGACGGGGAGATTGGGGTTATTTTCCTGGTTGGGTTGGGGTCCATGGGGGTGGAGGCAAGGACGGATCAAGGGCTTTTTGTCGAGGACGGGAGGATAATTATTGTTCTTCATAAGGCTCCGTCAAGTTACATGATGATACAACACCCCCGTATGAAACCAAAACGACTAGCGGGACACGGGAAAACTGTGAACGCAGCGAACCATGCGGGACGATGTTGCAGTCCCGGGTTCCCCGGCCAATAATCTGGATTTATTCGCTCTGGTTGGTGCACTACTATATCCCGCAACGATATTGTTATTTCACGCGCATTTCGCTCCCCCTCCAGCATTTTTCTTTTCTCTATAGAACTCTTTGTAGCAAGCCAAATAACTCTGAAGCTCTCTGGCAACTTTGTCACTTCTATCCATGTTAGGATCATTCTCTTCAATGATTATAATAGCACTGTCAATGTGCTTAAAATATCAACAATTTGTTTTGTCGAAAGTGGTTTGATAGGCTCGACAATATAGGGCTCTTCCTCGTCATCATTTATGCTATTCTCAATTTCTTGAAGATCTTCATTGGTGAGTTTTGTTGAGTGGGATTGGAGCAACTCATCCACATTTACCTGGTCTACGTCCTCAAATACAACAGATATTGCTATATCAACGATGTCATGTCTTGAATAGGAAAGATCGTGTTCAGGATCAAAATCATGTGAGTCATAAACTTCAGACCAAATATGTTTTCAAACTCCCTTCATCCGGGACTGTTTAACTTCTGCCCATACATCTCCAATGTTGTCAATACCACCACCCCTAACACCAAACTGTACAGTAATGATCATTGTCCTCACTGGAAAGTGTGCTCAAAAGGTCACGCCACAACCACAGGGTGACTGCGAAATTACAGCTGACCATGCATTTTAAAAATCGAATTATAATGAAAATGCGTAAAGTGAGGTCGCGTATAAAGAGTGATAAATGTATTTAATGGTCCCGTTGTGCATTTTTCTAATTTATTTTAGTCATTCCAAACATTAGAATTAATACACACAAACCAATTAAGAAAAACTATATCTGATGTGGCTCAGGCAAAAATTATGAAACACTCAAAATTAAAGTAGGTTTCCATACACCCTTGCACTATAATTATTACTAGCTATAAACCACCAACTAGTTTTGCGATTTCAAGTTTGTTGAGCCTCTCAGGGTATGCATTCAGCAGACACGTTGCCTTATCGTGGAGTGAAGATAGTTTTTTATGCGTCCAAGCATTGAAAAACTTATTTCTGCAGTAGCTGATGTAGCTGGTATCCCTATTCGAGTTTTCAAACTCTCTTCAATGTGCGCTCTAAGAACACTTTATTTTTATTATGTTAACTTAATATGAACTTTGTATCTTGCCTCTTGTCTATACGTTATCTAAATGTTTTACTATGTTATTTGGAGGGTAGGGGGGGGGGGAGAATTTACACCCATCTCCCACCCCCGTTCCTACACCACTTTACATAAGTACTAACGAAAAAGGTTTCTTAGAAATTTCATCTAATACTTTCTCAATGTTTATGTCCACAATTTTATGCACCACTATAGAATTAAACCAAACACACTAGCGCTATAAATGAACGGGCACGGAACTGCTTCAATCAATCGATTTAACTATCTATCGATACAAAATAATCCGTCATATCTAAAATCACTTTTCAATGTAGATATTACGATATTATATTAGTGTGCACGTGCAGGAACATTGTGTGAAGCCTGAGTGTTTTCTGTTACTTCTTTTGTTGGTAGATGATGCTTTGGATTATTTTATATTCCCCCCTCAAGACACCGCTGCTATGTTCTCCACTTAAAGCAAGTGATGTAGATCATGTAGGAGGGCTTGTCACTGTGTTATTCTATGTTCCCTGAGAAACATCAAGGTCAAGCACCAACTTGGTGAGTCTGATTACTCCTGGAGGTCGGCGTTTCAACCAGATCTCTAAGATGTATAAACTATCTGATTTATTTTTAAAATTCAAACAAATGTTGAAAAATAATTCATATTGTAGACACGGGGATTTAACCCAAAATCTACCCAGCTCAGTGATCAAATGGTCTAAGGCGTCACACTTGCAATAGATTGGAACGACTACGACGGGGAGATTAGGGATGGAACGGAACCACTGTCTGGTATATTTAGGGTGTTTCTTCCTAGATTATTTTTGATTCTCCACCCATGAAAATATGCCACCTTTCTATTCCTTTGCACACAAACGTAATTAGTACATATGTGAGACCTATAAACGAAAAGAGTAGTGAGATGCGGTGCAAAATAAAACGAAACGTTTTGACTTAGCGCCAATGCTTGAGTCCGTTTCCAAGAGTTGTGTTAAAAAGCGGTTTCTTCTTAGGGGAATTATGGTGCCTTTAATCAAAATACTATTTCCGAGTTCCGCGCAGCGCACCGTTATCATGTGGTTGTTATTATTTTGAACGTATCTTGGGGAGCTTGAGCTAATTTGTTCTGAACCGCTTTTATTTTGGTTTTTTTCAGTTGAAATATACAGTGGTGTTAGGGTGGCACTTAAAAGAGGGAGCCCGGGACTTTAGCACCCTTGATTGTAGAAGGACCCAATTTTATTAAATTATGATTTGAATAACTCATAAACATCTAACCTGAATGGGTAGTAAGACGTGGTGCCAAATAAAAAATAGTCAATAAGTAAATTGTTATCACAACATTTTTGATGGTCAGCGTTTATTTGATTAGTACTTTCACCATTAAGATGGGAGTGTAGATGATTAGAGAAAAGGTAAGATATTTTTCAAATTTCAAAACTTGTTTGGTCAAAATAAATTAAATAAATTAAATAGTTCTCCAATATAAATATTTTATTTTATTTCCCTCAACGTGGCGGCAACAGAACTTTAATATCTGTTAAGAGTGTCATGTAATTCAATGGCGGTTATTTCTCTTAATTTAAAAGTTTATCTTCTAGTACCACTGTGCTCATGACAGATATTCAACAACTGTTGAGGTCCTCATGGGAGGAAAATTAAACTATATGTTTCTACTGGATAATTTTTTATTTTTTATTTTGTTCAAAAATGTTTTGATATAAAAATTGAAAATACTTACCTTTTCTCGCGTCCCCTACACTTCCACCGTGGGGTTATTAATTATTATATATTTATTCGAAGGAGTAAGAATTAGGATGGTAGTCTAGATGAAATGCACCCACACTAACGTGAAGACAGAAAGGGAAAACTACAATGACAAACCACGTTTGGAAGACCTGTCTAAATGCACACGTCCAAGATTCGAACCTTGGCCTCCCCTTCTTATATAATTGCTCAATATTTTCACTGATTTTTAAAAAAATAAGTAATTTTTACTTTTCAATTCGAACAAAACCATTACTAAACACATAATTCACCCATTGATTCGCCTCAAAGCATATGACAGCCTGCATTCAATGCTCCATTCACCATAGGAGTAATCTTCATGGAAATGTTATTAGAAGAGTGTATTAACACTTTTGATTGATGATATGGCATTACTAAGGAAATAATAGTTATGTCCACATAGGTTAACATTAGTGACTTTCTACCAATGCTTGCAATACAAATTTTTTGCTAGCAGTCAGTTACTCCAACTCCATTCACGAATTGACTGTACTTCATGCGCAAAAGTTAAATACACTAGTCAACAAGGTTTTGGTAACATGGATGAGATCAACTGTATTTCATGAATTATTGTTGGTGTAGGCCTACATAAGCTTCATAATGGGGAAAAAATCCATCACAGACAGAGCAGTGTGCGTTTGGACGTTGCAGTGAAACGTTGTTAAATTGTTCATTGTGCGAATTTATCCGTGCCGTCTGAAGTCG